>JAXGGA010003091.1:0-108989 GCA_038373865.1 Uloborus plumipes
AACTTTACAGTACTCAACTTGTATAATTTCTAACTTTATAGTACTTAACAATAAAATTTTTAATATTTTAACAATAAACTGTAAAATTTCCAATTTTACAGTTTATTACTGTGCATTTTACAGTTTTAAACTGGAACCTCTGCTTCCAGTATTATGCTCTTGTTTTTACAGTATAATACAGCTAAAACAGCTAAATTTTACTGCAATAAGCTGTAAAATATCAGAATTTACAGTAAGAAACGAAAATTGCTAGTTTTACGGTTTATTACAGTGCATTTTACAGTTTTAAAATGAAACCTCGGCTGCCAGTATTATACTGTAAAAACAACATGTCATGTTTTGCAGTGAAGGCAATCGATCAAAAAACACTAGATCTCAATAAAAGTAAATACAAAGTAAGGGGTTTAAGTCGAAACCTCTTTCGATCCACAGTTTCGCCTTCAGAACTATGCCAAGTAGCATCAACTCATCGGATTTTGCTCGGCCGATCATCGAACTCCTTGTAAACTGATCCCGTAACGCACGATGACATCGTTCCGATCAGTATCCGAGCACGGTTTTCGATGAGCTACTTTTCCTCGAAAAGCGATATCCTTCCGATAAACTTACCCGATGAAAATAAGCCGAGCTGTATTCCATCGGAAAACGATATTCTTCCGATCAAGTTTCCCGATGAAATTCATGGGCACGGGACCGTTCTGGTCGTAAATTGCTCCAAATCTCATCGTATTTCGAGCAAAACTCATCGGATGTTGCTGCTCAGATTCTGCTTGGCCGATGAGACATATTGGATCATACCCGATGAGAATTTCATCGGGTTTCGATGAATGGCCGATCATCGGCCGATGAGATGATGATGCTAGGGATGGATTTTGAGAAATGGACTTGACGGGTAGTTACGTTTTAATGAATATGATGGAGCACTAAGAAATACATTTTGATCATTTTACTCATTTTACATTATGATGTTTCAATTTTTTTAAATGAGGACAATAACGTGTTTTATTAATGCAGTAAGATTATACTAGAAAACGAGGTCAGCATAGAAAAATAAACGTGAAAAAATAAATAAATAAAATAAATAAAAATAAACGAGAAAACAGTTTATATAAATCTGAAAAGTTAGATCCTTTTTAGCCTACTTTCCCGTTAAAAATAAAAGAGACGAAAAAAGCATTAAAATTGGCTTAATGCATCTAAAAAATGTCGCCAAGTCCAAAAAATATCGCCAAGTCCAAAAAATATCGCCAAGTTCAAAAAATATCGCCAAGTAAAAAAAAGTCAAAAAGAAACAAAAAAAATGAAATAAATATCGAAAAATTAAAAATTTGAAAGTAGGGTATTGAGATGGGGAATTTGTGTGTCGGTCGGTCTGTCGGTCTGTCGGTCGGTCTGTCGGTCTGTCTGTCCCCCCTAATAACTTTTGAATGAACATTCCGATTTGGACAAACTTTTTTTTGTTGGAAAGATCTCGGCGAGTACAGCTCATTCCCATATTTGATTTTTCGATTTGAACAATTTTTGGTTCAACTTTGAGCCGTTCAAACAACCGGTCCCGCGATACTAACTTTTGAATGAACAGTCCGATTTGAACAAACTTTTTTTTGTTCGAAAGGTCTTTTCAAGGATACTTCATTCCCGTATCTACATTTTTGATTTGAACAATTTTTCGTTCAACATTGAACCGTTCAAGCAACCTTTCCCCACCTAATAACTTTTAAGTGAACCGTCCGAATTGAATAAAGTTTTTTTTGTTCGAAAGATCTTATCAAGAATACTTTATTCCTGTTTTTAAATTTCCGATTTGAACAATTTTTCGTTCAACATTGAACCGTTCAAACAAGCTCTCACACCTAATAACTTTTGAATGAACAGTCCGATTTAAACCAACTTTTTTTTGTTCAAAAGATCTCAGCAAGGATGCTTCATTACCGTATTTAAATTTTCAGTTTGAACATTTTTTTGTTCAACATTGAACTGTTCAAACAACCTTTCCCCACCTAATAACTTTTAAATGAACCGTCCGAATTGAATAAACTTTTTTTTGTTCGAAATATCTCGGAGAGGCTCATTCCTATATTTCACTTTTCAATTTGAACCATTTTTCGTTCAATGATGAACCGTTCAGAAAACATTTTAACATGAGCGCCTACGGAGAAATTTAAATTGAATGTTGATTCTGAACTTCAAGGCGGATTTCCTTCAAACTAACTTTGTAAGAAAATGGTTTTGATAAATAATGTATTGTAAAGTACTTTTTTGAATAATCTTCTGTGAGGACTCTGATTCCGACTCCGACTCCGCAAACATGGCGGAAATGCAGGCTCAGAAAAAATGACTGACTGGGCAGACGATTTTTTGTTTATTTATTTATTTGTTTTGTTTAATTTATTATTTTTTTTTATCAGACGATTTTTTTCGTTAACAAAAATTTTTCATTCACGAGAGCATTTTATTCCTTATTTATATTTAACAACTGGCAACGGATTAAAAATGAAATTCAAGACATTTTATTAACGAACGAGTTTTTTTTTCTTTCTTTGATAAAATGTGTTTTGAAGTTCTTTGTACTTTTATTTTATTTATTTATTTTTTTTTCTTTTGAAAACGATTGTGGAATTTTTCTACGGAAGAACTATAGCAGTTACATTCTTTTAAAGGTGCAACAAAACTTTATTGACTCGTTTATTTACTTTTTACGTGTCTATTTTATCTGATGAGAGGGGTATATTTTGCTTTCAGAAATCAGCTTTAAGTGCAAAAAGATATGTTTGACATAATTTTTAGTTTTTGATAATCAAGAGAATATTGATCAGATGCTACAATGTCTATGTCGATGTACGGGAAAGTAGGCTCGTTTAGTTCTTGACAGAACTTCTTGTTATGAATTTTGAAACAGGTATAAAAATAGTTTATTTTGTATCCAGCATCACGCACATATTTGTATACCACACAAGTATGTGGCTCAATAGAAGAACAAAAAGGTCGAGTGCCGCTGTTCTGGATCAATTTTCATGAAGATTACTTTATATTACCTCGATTGCCTACTTTACAGTTGTCGAATTCATATGAGGGACTTTTAAATTAACTTAGTTGCATAAAAAAGTGATTTTATAGAAATTTATTCTAATATGAATTAGGCAAATACAATCAAAATACTACTAATAATGTCAATAAATCTCATGGATACAGTAACGATAATATGTAAGGAAAGAGACAAATTTCTAAAAATTTTCGTTTACAAACTAAAAGAATTTAGACATTTCTTCATACTTTTGGGACTAGAGTTGTCATCTTCATTGGATTTCAATGCTACATGAATTGGAAAGACACAACGAAATCTTTGGTTGTACCGTCTATATTCTCAACCAAAATATGAACATCGAAATGATGGCTCTATAAGGGTGAACACACATAAGTATTAAGTATTAATATTTTCGCTATAGTCACGAGTGTTAATCACAGTTTTCATATATATAGGTGAAAAGAGGGCAAAACCTGATAGAAAATTTAAATTTTTTCAGATAAATAAAAAAAAAACAAATCACAGAAAACGAGTAACGTACCCTAGCAGCATCATCTCATCGGCCGATGATCGGCCATTCATAGAAACCCGATGAAATTCTCATCGGCCGATGATCCAATATGTCTCATCGGCCGAGCATAATCCCAGCAGCAAAATCCGCTGAAAATGCGATGAGATTTGGAGCAATTTACGAGAAGAACAGTCCCGTGCCGAGGAATTTCATCGGGAAACTTGATCGGAAGGATATCGTTTTCCGATGGAATATAGCTCGGTTTATTTTCATCGGGAAAGTTGATCGGAAGTATATCGTTTTCCGATGAAAAGTAGCTCATCAAAAACCGTGCTCGGATACTGATCGGAACGATGTCATCGTGCGTTACAGGATCAGTTTCCGAGGAGTTTGTTGATCGGCCGAGCAAAATCCGATGAGTTGATGCTACTTGGGATTCATGTGGCAAAACAGGAGAGACACGGGTACATTGCCCCCCCCCCTGCCAGATGGGATGAAACACGAGGTTGATAGGGAATGCATACTTTTATACGGCGTCGCTGAAAATTATTTTGAAATGTGAAAATTGGTCGATGGAATGTAGGAGAGAATCATTTTCTAATGAAGTTGCTCCAATAACTTTTCTAACCGAAGAAAACGTCTTCATAGCGCGCGTGACAGTGGACTTGTCACGTAATTATGTTTTATTAATTTGTGATTATTCTTTATTGAACAGCCCGATTGTTTAGACTAAGGCCCCTATAGAGACGAGCCGACGCATCAAGGTTAAGTTTGACCACTTTGGATCCAGCTCGTGTTTGAGTGGTTGTTTTTTCTGGCGAGTTATCGCGTTTTGGTAACTTTTCACGTGAATTTAACAAAGCTTGGCGATGTCCCGAAACTTTGATCTGGTAACCCAAGCTCCGCAACAATGAAAAATGAAAGTAAAATCAAATAAGTTGGATCAAAAGTGGTGAAACTTTAGCTTGATGCGTCGGCCTGTCTATACAGGGTGTCCACTCCTATCGTGGCCAAATCAAGATTTTGCATTATTTCGCATACGGTCTTTTAAGCGATCTATCAATGACGTCATGAAATAATGCAAAATCTTGATTTTTCAAAACGCCATAACTCTGTCAATTTTTGTGGTAGAACAGTGATTTTTTTTTCGTTTTAAACGTTACAGTGTCAAGAATGTTTTACTAAACATGATTGATAGGACTGGGGGGGGGGGGGGTCTGTATAAAAATTTAAATTTCGTAACTCTTTCAAAATTTGATTTTTTGAAAAACATTGTATAGACCGAAAATTCCTTTAATTTGGAGATTTTTTCCTAAATGAACTATATGCGTATCTCTAATGATTTAGAAATTAGCTACTGGACCACGATAGGAGTGGACACCCTGTATAGCGGCTCTAGTTTAGACTTGGTATTTTACAAATGTCGTTTTTAGCGAATATTAATGCTCAATATATACATTACTATTGAATAGGCCCGGCGTCAGGCGGGTTAAAATTAACTTCAACTTATGTCATGCAAAATGAAATAGGTGAGCCTTAAATTGATAATTCATTGTTAATCGTAATCTTTGTTAGAAAATACTCACATTTAAATGTGTTAAATTTTACCAATTTGTATGCTTAAAGGCTTACCTCTATTACTCTGTTTATTCAAAATTGAAAGAAAATGTCCCTTTTGAGACAGAAAATTTGAATTTTGAGCTTTTTGGATTTTTCTAAAATTTCACCCCCCCCCCCCATGTGAATTCTAGTGCATCAAGGAACCTCTGTGTCAAGTTTGACTAAAATCCGATGAAAACTGTGGATTTGTATGAGGAACAAACATACAAATATATATATATATATATATATATATATATATCCATTTTTATATACATAGATATGAATAAATAATCAACATGCACACATTCAACCGTGGGATTTATTACCGGGAGGAGGATGGGGACTCATTTTCTCTCCGGATCTATATCGAATAATAATCGAGAACAAGGGCAAGCAAGAAGTAGCTTTAACATATGATGTTTTCCTGTAAAAGTGGGATTTATATTATGTTCAACGCATTCTTAAAATGAGCTAACTGTTTCTGTTTCAGTAGACAACTAAGAATCGAATTAACAGTCAGAAAACCAGCTGATTTTTAAATTAGCACTATTTTTCATGTAGTAGCAGAAAAAGTTCTACGTCTAATTATTTAATCAACTATTTTACTGAAAACCTAAAGCCAGAAGAAATGTGAGTTCTTGATACGCATTTTTAATAATATAAAATTTTTCTACCAATGCTACTTTACCTCTTCCATTGAATGATTTTCTTCTTTTTTCAATCAAAAAGTAAACAATAAAAACGTTAGTATGCATAAACAAACAAGCTTATTTGCAGTCACCAAAAGAGTTTCGGTTTGCAGCCGTATTGTACAATTTCCAGATAAGATGCTAACTTGTTTAAATATTTCGCGGAAAGAAATGCGCAGCGCAGAAAAGCAGATGGCTTGTTATTTGAAGTGGAATTTTTATTCAGTTCAGCCCACTTCAGACTTTGCTCCATTTTAGTTTGGCTTTAAATAAGTTATTTCTAGCAAAACGCTTCAAATTTCAAAAACCAAAATTCTTCCGATTGTTTTGGTGCATAGTTATTTGCTACCCTTGTTCAAAAACGCAAAATATACTTGAAATAGAGATAAAAAATTAAACATTAAGAAGTGTTGGATGCTAAGAATTAAGTGACTCAAGTTTAAACAGTTTAAATAAAAGCATTAGTTGCTGTTTTATTTTCGCAAAATTAATTAAGGAATCAGTTATTCCTTTGAATTTTGATTCTTCAAAAGTACTTTTGAACTACTGCAAAGAATAAAATAAGATTTTATCAGTTCACAAAGAGAGCTGTGGGAGTATCCGTTGGCGTTCCTGAGCACTAGCGCATTACATTATTAAATCAACAACTACAATAATAATAATAACAGCAACACCACTAAACACATCAACAATAACATTAATAACAACAATACTAAATAATACTTTTGTGTTTTTCTCAAGACGTGAAAAATAGGCCGCAAGTAACATGCATCAAGTGTAAATTGATATCAAGTGTAATGTTTCGTGTCCAATTCAACGACTCGAATAAAAATTCTTTTAAGATCAGAATTAAATATTATTGGACGAAAATAGAGAGCTTGAAATGGCAATACATTCAAAATGGCAAACTATTCTGTTACGAAATGTGAACTTATTCCTCAAATCTCAAAAATGAAAATGAATGCAAATGTTTTTAATGTAGAACCATGTGCAGTTGTAATCATAAATGTAACAAATACTTCTCTCGCAGTGAATCATAGCGTATTTTCAAATTTGAGTCTTTTTAAGCCTTTTATAAAAAAAACACGGGGAGAGGGGAACAGCAGTATTGAGAATATGAGTTTTTATTTTGTTGACTCAATCTTCCTCCTCGTAGAAAACCACTTTGTCCATGTATAGTTCATTCGTGCCTTCTGTTATTTTCTTAGTACAGTATCCAATTAGTACCCAATTATCCGCGGAATTGGGTGGCACAGATATCGCGGACAACAATAATCGCAAATAATCCGAGAAAAAAAGCATAAAATAAAGGGTAAAGAAGATAAAAAATGTCTTTTGCTTTAAAAATAATCGCATTGCACTTAAAACGTGATATGTACAAACAGTGACGAGGTACAGAATTAAAAAAAAATATTTGTATTTGAGGTTCTCAAGCATATAAAATCTGCAAAGAAGTGGTACTTACGATAACCCCCAAGTAAAATTACTTATTGGATGAAGTACACCGCATTCTTTCGAAAGAAATGTTATGAAAAATGGGTTTTAGACCTGTGTTTTTAAAGAAAAATGCTTGCTCTATAAGAATAAAGTTAAATAAGATTTTTTTTCCCAAGACCCCCTCCCGGATAATTGATAGGTTACTGTATTATCACTATTGTGGTGACGATTATTTCTGAATTACAAAGTGCTTATATCAAAGTCAATTTTAAATTAAACGTGAAGAGTCTAGAGTTGTATTTTGCAATTTAAACTCTCACAGCTGCTATTGGCGCGATTTTATGATCACATAATTGTGTTTACTTTCATTAGTTATATCTGTAAGAAGCCTTGAGAATAATAAACACAAATTCAACCGCTATATTACTAAATGAAAGTTTAAAAAAATGATTTTAGCATTGTGAACTTGATACGGTTTGAAAAACCGTTAAAATCTGATTATAAGTCGTATTGATCATAAGTCGTCGCCTATTGAAATTAAAGTTTCTCCTAGTATTTTCTACATATTTATATGTTATTTCTCCCCCCCCCCCATTTTGAAATATTTTCTCTAAATTTCCTTTATGCGTACTTCTATTTTCAATAAAGGTAAGAGTGTTGTTGTTTTCTTAAATACGTACTTTTTCAATCACCTGGCTAAGTCTGAGAATAAGATATTTTATTTTGATGTATAGTCGGGGATGACAGTTTCTCATTGCTGGTTAAATTGAATTACAGCCTGTACTGCGGGCTGTAAATTGTTCTGAAAGTCTTTGTGATTAGTACTTTACTTAATGGGTATGCCCTTGTGGTGTTGTGGTGGATGTGTGTGTGTAAAAATATCGCAAAATTTGTACTCACATGATTCCTCGGGGCTGACATCAACATGGTAATCCATTGCGACTAATTCCATTAGAAATGAAGCACGAGCACAAAACATAAACGGAAAAGTAGTATCCTTTTTATTAGCACTGTTCGCATATTATGGGAGACATTTTGCATCAAGTGTTAAGAACACCTGATGCGTCCACACACATCAAAAACTCAAGCTCAACTGCTAAAAATTCCAGAAATTTACCACGCTAGAAAAACCATGACAGTTGAAAAAGAATGTTCTCGAACATTCCAAAAGAAAACCGTTGTGCCCTGCACATATAAAATCATAACAGTGGCAGTTAGACTTCGGTACTAAGTGGAACAAATTAGCGTGAACAGAAAAGCTATTTTTAGCCCAGCCAAGCATTTCTTTTTTTTAAACAGCAAGGAAAGTGAATAATTTGGAATCTTTTGTGATTTGCATTGCAAGATAAACAAAATCAAAGAAAGTGTGGGAGGATTAATACCACATTCCCCCTTTAAACAGAACAAAGAAAAAAAACCCCTTCAGCCACTCTTGCTGACAGTAACATAAGAAAGGCTTGACTATTTACAAAAACAAATGAAATGTGCAAAGGCTGGCAAATTCAAAAAACATTTTACATGATCTCCAAGTGTGCAATGTCCATAAAATCCACAACAAATCATGTACCAATTCCAAAAAAAATTCCACGAGAACTTCCTTCTCCTTTTTTTCTTTAAATTTTGTACAAGATGGATTATTCACATGCTGGCATACAATATCAATCCCTACAAAATGTAAATTTGGCACCTAAATTTTCATTTCTCAAAATCCATCATTCAATTTTCCAAGTATGGCTTAACTGAAGCAAGTATAAACAAATTTGTGCCACAAATTAATCATTTTCAAGTCAAATCAATTTTTCACTCAAATGACAAAAATTTTCACAGAAATATTTTCAACACATATAATGCCTGCCAACACAATAATGCCTGCCAAAAGATATTTACAAATTTAAACAAAATGATCATGATCAAACCAAAAATTTACAGTACTAGTAATCCTCTAGTTTAGGAACTCGTTTTCATATATACACACTTGCAAGCATAACTTCATAAAATGACTCTTCTAAAAAAAAATCTGGCCAGTAAAAATCTAAACAAACATGTTTCTCAAGCATATTCATTTTCATAGACATATGAGCTATTTTAAAAATGCAATAAGAACAAACAGTAAAAAAAGTTTGCCATGTAGTGACTTATCACTTAATCAAAACTATACCAATCATTCCATGAACTCAAACATTACTCCAAGCAAGTCAAAATTTTGACAAGGTACAAAGAAAAGTATCATTTTTATAAGAAAGAAAAAATTGCCAAATTAGAAAATAACTTTGAAGTCGAAACAAGGGTATTTAGTGGACTATAAACTTTTGATATCCAAAATGAATGTACCTTCATATAAAATAATCAAAAATGGGGAAAAGCAACAAAACTATACTGTGATCACAGAATTTCAACATGGGCGAAGCCTTACAAGGAGCACCAAAAAGTAGTTATTCACACAATCAAACTCAGCACTCATTCATTTTTTTTTAAATAGCAAACAAAGCTGGCAAAATACTCAAATAAAATTTACAAGTATATACAGTACATTACTTTCATACCAAATTTCTCTACATTTCAATATTCAGTATCTCCACAACTGAAGTAACTTTTTACAAGTACCATACCTGAAATATCATCCCAACAATTTTCACAAAGATTTGAATATCTGAAAAGAACAGCAAAAAACACTAAACATTTTCTATTTTGACTTGATGAAAAATAGACGATTCCTTCGTCAGAAAAAAAGTGTTCAGTCTATTATGATGGGTATCTAAAGTCCAAGTTATCAATTTTTAATCTGAAAAAAAAATTCACTGCATTGAAGAATGCTTCACATCATCCGAGTGGATAGCCAGGAAATATAAACATCAGCTAAATCATCCTTCAGTAGAAAAGCAGGACATCAGGATAGGACAAGGAGACGGGTTTAGCAGAGGGCCCTAACCCGAAAACACATCAGAAAGACATCCGTCCATGTCATCCAGGAAATCACATCAGACAAGCTCCATCGGACACCTAAAAGCAGTAGAGGTGCGCCAACCTCGATGAGCAAAACAGGAACGCAAGAGTACTGTTGAGTCCTCCAACAAGTCACTGACAGGATGCGGTGACCTCAAACTCCATCAGACAACAGGCTTTCTGAAGATTCAAACTAAAAAAACTAATAAAACTGCATGAAGTCATGAAAAAAAAAACTTTTTTTTTTTTTTGAAGAACTGATGGGAGATAGATAGGCATAGTTCATTTTTTTCTCTGTCTGAGCTGGTAGGGCGATCTAGGTCTACTGTTTGACAAGCACTTCTGTTGATCATTCTGAATTAATTCAGAGACTTCCGGAGAATTTAATTGTATTTCCGATGACTCATTATTATTATTTGGAATTCGAAGATTTTCAGTTGATATTGATGGAATCCCATTTTCAACAGATGGACTTGGTACTGAATTTTCCATGCTAACTGGATCATTTTGAACCAGTTCTTGTCTTCTTCTTTGTATTTTTACGAGTCGATTTACGTGCACCTTGGTGACTGGAGCGAACTTATTATTTAGAGTTTGTATCAATACTAATACTTGAGATATTTGTTTCTTGCAAAAAAATGGACCACTTACTGATGGTTTGAATTTATTTTTTGAGCGTAGATAAACAATATCCCCTGGCTTAATATTATGTGGTCTGCAATTTAAATTATGTTTTTCATTGTGTGCTAATTTCTTGCCAACAGAGTTTTCATAAACTCTCCGATAAACAAACTGCATTTGCTCCAAAATTTTGTGTAATTCAAAAGCTGAATCTAGAGAAGGGTTAATGTCGAAATTAACAACATCAGTTATTAGAGAAAGTTCTCGTCCAAAGTGAATAAGGTTTGGCGAAAATTCTATGGTTGAGTGAGTTGAGGCGTTATAACATGCTTTATGAACGTCCACCGCATAATCAAAATCTAGTCCTGCAGCTAGTAATGCATTTATGGAGTTTTTTAAACTTAAATTCACCCTTTCGCTTAAACTATTTGCTTGTGGGTTTGCACTGCTGGTATGTCTTAATTGAATATTAAATAACTGATTAAATTTTGCAAATAATTCACAATTGAACTGACGACCAAGATCTGTCAACACAAGTTCAGGTCTACCAAACATCGTGACGTACTTGAAGACTGCCCTAGCTACAGAAACCGCAGTGATGTTATTCAACACATATAATTCCAAGTGTCGGGAGAATGCATCTATAATTGTTAATATATACTTTCCATTTGAGAATACGCCCACGATATCCATTGTAATTAGCTGTCCGCATTTGTATGGAGAGTAAGTTTCCATCAATTGCGCTTTTTTCAAGCGATGTGGTTTCACAACAATGCATTTAGTACAGCTAGCACAATAATTCAGACAATCAACATACATCTTATCCCAAAACAGGTTTTTAGAAAGAAAATCGTAAGTTTTTCGTATACCAAAATGAGAGTGGTGGGCAATGCTAAGAGCTTTTGGCTTTAATGCGTCAGGTACAACAACTTTCAAATTTTCTTGATCATTTTCTGATAAATTATCTTTGCAATACATCAAGAGTTGAGTGTGAGGATGAATACAAAATTTCTTGTGTTTATCTGAAGACACACGATTCAGAATGTTATTATAGATACCCGATAATTTTTTATCTTTTAACTGTTCTTTTAGGAAAGTTGCGTTGGTTATTTCAAGCAATGCATCTTTTTCTTCACTAAGTACATTCAATACATTAATACATTGGTTCAAAACAGTACTAGAATTCAGATTAGATAATGAAAAATCAGCTTCCTTTTCTATAATTTGTGGAAAAGTCTGATCAGCTTCAGTAGTTATGTCGACTACCGGATTAATTTGAGTGTCACATAAAATTTCCTTATTAGATGTAATATCAATTGTATTTTTTGAAAAATCAGTCCTACTCAAATAATCACTAAGTAAATTGTCACAGCCTTTAATGTGTAAAAATATAAATGAAAATTCACTAATTGCCATAAGCCAACGAGTTGTTAAGGATGCAGGGGAAGAAGTCTTTTTGTAGAATTTTAAGCTTTTAGCGTCGGACAAAATGTAAAATTGACGATTGAAAATATAACTTTTGAACGCTTGTAATGTTTTTGCAATGGCCATCAACTCCAATTTGATTGCAGGATATTTAGTTTCAGCCGGTAATAGCATTTTGCTAAAGTACGATATAGGTACGAATAAATCATTTCTCTTTTGCATAAGCACACCCGAAATAGCAAAGTTGCTAGCGTCAGTATTTACATAGAAGTCATCATTCCAGTTTGGTTGAGATAAGAATGGTTTCTTAAAAAAAATTTGTTGCAATTTTTGAAAATTTTCGTTTATGGCATCATTCCAAATAAATTGTCTCTTTGGATGCGTCAACTGATTAAGAGGTTGTATCAAGTCAGAGAAACAAGGAATTAAAGTTCTATAATAGGAACAAATCCCTATGAATTTTGTTAATTGACGTTTTGTCTTCGGTGTCGGAAATGACACAATTTTCTGGATGTTTGATGTTACGGGCAATATTTTATTTTTGGAAATGTTAAATCCTAGATAGTCTATGTTTTCAACAAACCATGTGCATTTCTTCGGATTGATGGTTACATTAAATTCACGGAGAACTTTGAATAATGCTTTTAACTTGTCCAGCATCTCATCTCTGGAATTACTTGCTATGACAAAATCGTCTTGGAATGCCATTATGGCTGTTTTACCAGTAGCTTGACATATAATGTCCGCAAGATGCTGAAAAATTGAACTGCATGTACGTGCCCCATATGGCAAACGACAAAAAGAGTAAGCACCCCAAGGTGTAACAAACGAGAACTTATCTCTGACATGTTCTGGTAAATTAATTTGGTGGTATGCCGCATGAAGATCAATCGTGGTAAAGTATTTGTATTGCGACAAAGAATTGATGATATCTTGTACTTTTGGCAACGGATAGGAAGAATGAGCTATCAGTGAATTAATCAGTCTAAGATCTAAGGCTAGACGATATTTTTGCACACCTGAATCATCGGTTCGTTTCTTCTTCACGAGCAACGCCGGAATTCCCCATTCTGATAATGAATGTGTGATTATATTTGCTTCTTTGAGTTCATTAATTTGTTTTTGAGCTTCAGCTTGTAAATAATAAGGAACAGGATAAGGTAAAGTTCTAATCGGGTATTCATGTAAAAATTTAAAATCAGCATTTACTCTATCAGTATGTCCAATTGACTTAAGAGAGTTAGAAAAACATTCAGTGTTTTCCTTCAATAAATTCTGAAACAATTTCAGTTCATTTCCTGACAAATGACTTAAGTCAAAATTTTTCAAATCAAACTCTTTGCGACGCAATTCAAGAACTTCAGGAGTTGCCTGAATAAAATTCACATCAAAATTCTCATTAGGAACATCAATTTCCCTAATGTCCTCAATGTATGCCAATGAACCAATTTTTTGGTGTTTGTTTACATGTATTCTGTGTTTTGTTTTATTTTCAACAAAAACATAAAAGTTAGTTCTTTTCTTTTTGTTTTCAATTTTCTGAGTGGATAAATCAATTTTGATGATTTGCTCATCAGCATGTAAATTTTCAACAGAGGTATTTAAACCGAACACAAATTGCTGTTCCTTAATTTCTTCCTCGACATATACCTGAACATATGCATTGGAGTCTGGCTCTAACAAAATTTTGTTACATGCCCTTACAACTTCAATACCCATATTATTTACTGGTTGAGATGAGACGTGATGAGTATCATTGTTTACAAATAATTCAGAATCATCTTTCAAAAGTGGAAAGTGTATGCCGTCATATATCAAAACATTTTTAGTTGTTTGAATGGACATATTATATTTGCAAAGAAAGTCATAACCTAGAATGGCTTTATAAGAAGATTCCTCTCTCATATTAATTGTAAAGAAGTTTTGTCTGAAAAATTGATTTTCAATTTTGAATGAAAATTCAACACAAGATATGAAATCAACTTGAGAGTTAACAGTGGAAATTGTCAATTGCCGAGATAAAAATTTATATTTTATTTTATCTTTAAATGTCTGAAAAGTAGCGTGATTCAAAATTGAAATTGTGCTACCAGTGTCGCACAGACATACTAAATCCTGAGTACCAATTCGAATTTTGATGAGCGGTAACTTATTTGACAAATAATTTTGATCACTATTATCACTCGAACTCAACACAGCAGACGGAATAAATTCCTGAGCCTCCGGTGATAGTGTAACAACAGTTTGTTTACATTTTAATGGAGAAGTTTGTACTGAGGAATGTTTCGACAAAACAATTTTTCCAGTAGATTTTTGTTTCGGTACCTCAACATTTTTGTTATATCGAACAGTTTCTCCTTGTGAGAGCATTGTATCAGTGTACAAAGTCGGATTACCAGCGAAACCATGACATTGCTGGGGTTGAATGTTGTTTTCAGAAAATAAAGATCTTGGTTGACACCCATAATTTTTCACACATGGATAATACATGACATTTGTGTTATTACTACCCAGTGGCATCCAATGATTGCACTCCTGTGTATTATTATCATGTGTTCCCCCAAAAAGACTTTTCGGAGACGACTGTGTACCTTGGTCATTATAGTTAATTTTATGTTCTTTTTGACGACCAAAAGAGGTGTCCAATAAATTCGAAACATGTTTTTGAGCATTGTTATCATATTTATTTTGTGCATTATCCTGCCAAATATGATCTGTATGCTGTGGTCTACTAGAATTACGAAAATTGTAACGCCTAGAATCATTTCTAGAATTATCAGAATCATATGCAAAATAATTTCCACGAGAGCGATCACCAAGTGGTACAAAATTTGCATTTTCATTTCTAAGATTATAAAAATTGGAATTTGTAGAAAAATTTCTACTTTGATTCTGTCTACGAAATCGAGTATTTGAAGCAATAGCTTTCTTAAATAAAAAACAATTCAGTCTAGTATGACCCACACGATTACAAAAATAACAAACAATTTTTCTAGACGTTGATCTCAAGTTTCTTGTATTTCTGTACCGTGTACTTGAAGCATATATGTTTTCTACTTCATTATCTTGTTTGTTTACACTATCTTGAATTACATCATTGTTTTCAACTAATTTGTTCTTCAGTTGTTCTTCTAACAATTCAATTTTGTTTTCCAATGTACTGACATGTTCCTCAGACAATTTGTCAGTATCGTAGGATTGTACAGTGTACATAAGTTCCTGCATAGCATTGACATGTTTCACAGCATTATCAAAAGATGTTATTTTTAGTTCAAGAATTTTAGCACGAAGATCCCGATCAATGCAAGAAAGAAATTTTTGTAGACGAATTTCATTCAGAACATCAGTATTTTGTACATCAAAAACAGAAGCAGTAATGAGTTGAATTCTGTGTGCCAAATTAAGTATCGATTCCGAGGAATCCTTTCTAATGGAATGAAAATCTCTCATTGTGTACTTTTGTTTTACGGGCTTAAAGAATGCCAACAATGCATTTGTGATTGTGTTAACTTCGGTTGCACGACGCAACTCATGTGTTTCAAGAACATATTTTAAGGCGGCACCCATCAATTTGCTTTTGAGATAAAGAATTCCTCTTTTGTTATCCCATTCATTTATGCTTATAATGTCTGTAATTTGTTCAATGAAATACTCCACTTCACTTGGATCTCCCGAAAATGAAGTCACGTTGAGCAAAAATGGAGTTTTGTTTTGCGAATCCATGTTACTTGATGATGCTTGATGTGTAACTGAATTTGTGTTTGTGACTTTGTTCCCCGTTTGGTTATTCTGTATTGCCTGACCACCATCAGCTGATACTTGTTTTCTACGAGCCATGATGATTTTTCAAAATCAAAAGCAATTACAGAAAAATGCACTCAAAAAAATTTTTTTTTCAAACTAACGAATCCAAAATTTCAATTTTGGTTCGAATCCTGGTCGAGGCACCATAAACTGTGGTGTTGTGGTGGATGTGTGTGTGTAAAAATATCGCAAAATTTGTACTCACATGATTCCTCGGGGCTGACATCAACATAGTAATCCATTGCGACTTATTCCAATAGAAATGAAGCACGAGAACAAAACATAATCGAAAAAGTAGTATCCATTTTATTACCAATGTTCGCACTTTATGGGAGACATTTTGCATCAAGTGTTAAGAACACCTGATGCGTCCACACACATCAAAAACTCAAGCTCAACTGCTAAAAATTCCAGAAATTTACCACGCTAGAAAAACCATGACAGTTGAAAAAGAATGTTCTCGAACATTCCAAAAGAAAACCGTTGTGCCCTGCACATATAAAATCATAACAGTGGCAGTTAGACTTCGGTACTAAGTGGAACAAATTAGCGTGAACAGAAAAGCTATTTTTAGCCCAGCCAAGCATTTCTTTTTTTTAAACAGCAAGGAAAGTGAATAATTTGGAATCTTTTGTGATTTGCATTGCAAGATAAACAAAATCAAAGAAAGTGTGGGATGATTAATACCACAGCCCTCTTTTGCTTTATATTTTCGTACCAGCAATTAACTATCCTCGAATGCGAGAGACAGAAAAATGTAAAAAATCGTAGTTATTAAGAAAAATAAAAAAGAAAAAGTTCATGATATTAATTAAACCCAAAATTTACGTCAGTAATATAAGTCTTTAACATGGTATAACGAGATAAAGCTGAATGAAGTTAAGTTTTAGCAAAAGCATTTTCCTTTAAAAAGAAACGGCGGCATCTGTACTGAAGCGCCGAGCACCATGTAAGACTTGTTGCACGGTATAGATGTCACGCTCCATAGTTGGGTGCACTTGTAAGGGAGTATAGCGCATTCATACAAAAAGCACTTTATACTAAACTTACACTTAGTTTTGACTTCAAAGCCATGCTTGGTTACCGCATTTAGAGGTCGGAAACTATTTTAGCTTAAGCACTGTAAAAAATGAATGTTGTTTGTACAGTATAATGCAGCTAATTTTGTAGTAATAAACTGTAAAAATTGCTAATTTTACAGTAAAAAGCTGTAAAATGGCTCATTTTAAAGTACTAAACTGTAAAATTGCTGATTTTACAGTATTTTTAGTTTATTACGATGCACTTTGCAGGTTAAACTGGAACCTCTGCTGCCAGTATTATACTGTTGTTTTTACAGTATAATACAGCTAATTATATGGTAAGAAACTGTTAATTAAATATAAGAAAATTTCTAGTTTTACAGTTTATTACTGTGCATTTTACAGTTTCAAATTGGAACGTCGGCTGCCAGCATTATACTGTAAAAACAACAGTTCATTGTTTGCAATGAGGTGTCTGAAAGTTCAGGCAGTGAAATAATGTGCACAACTCAAAATAACAGCCGTACGGCTATAAGTAATCACGAATTGGGAATCACCCAATTCACTGGTTGAAGAATTTTCATTCTGCACCTATGCTGCACGTTCGATTGCATTCTATCTTTAATTACAAGAAATAAAAGGGGTGCTGCATCTATTTCAGGAGCTGCAATTCAGCCAGATTCACGCTAATTCAGGTTCTGAGTACCAAATTAAGGCAGGAATTCAAGTGAAACGCGGACGATCGCAACTCACCATTGCAATCGCAAATTCCCAAATTTGGATAAGTTGCAATCCCTATAAATGCTAATCGCACTGACGTCATTACGGGTGGAGCCAATAAGACCTCACAAGCAGTCAGCGATCTCCTCTTATTCGCCAAGTAGGTTGTGACGTTTTATCTAGCTCGTTTTTCATAGGCAAACGTCACGCTGACGTCACAATGTTTTTATCAAGAAACGTTCTAATGTAATTCACTTCCAGTAGCGATTGCAATATGCGATCGCCTGTTCCGCTTGAATTCCTGCCTAAAGCAAGAGATCAATATATGTTAAAGAAAAAGATCTCAACAACATTCAAGACTTTGCAAGTTCGAAGTATTTCTCCTCACGCTTTATTTTTCAACAAAATCATCTTGGTGCGATTTTTTGCATACAAGCTGATCGTTTACTATTTGAGAAACGATCTTACTAATTTAACATTTTATTTTAACCTACCATTTAAGCCTCTCTTTTTCTGCATTTAACTTAAACCAATTAGTGGCTTATTGCATATAAAGCAAGAAAGAATGTCGACCGAAGAAGTAGATTATGTTCTTCAGTATAGCACTATAGCATTCAATCTACTCAAGGAGAATTAAGTGTTCAGAAACACTGAATTAAAAGATTTAAACACTAAAAGATTTGTCGCAATTACTTTTTTTGACATAAGTGGGAATTTTCTTAATTAGTTACGTGGAGAAATATTTTATCCCTACATTTGATTTATTCCTCATTTGTTCATATTTAAAAAAAAGAGAAATATAATAACATAAGTTGATTGGCTAATTAAGTAACCATAATGAGGAAGTAAATTTGCATAGTACAAATAAATAAAAAGTAGGTTAATTAAACTGTTGTTCTGAATAAATGCAAAGATAAAAATGACAGTATACTTTCAAAAGCTCTGCTTCGCATTCAGTCAGTTCTTTTCGATTGCTTTATTTAAACAAAATGAATATTAGTTATGACTGAGACATTGGAATCTTAGGGCCAATGTAAGACAGTATGTTCAGTGGATATTTATAGAAGTGTTTTACTGCATAGTATCTGAACCTAACAAAATTTTGATTTGCGTATGCAAAATTTTCTAAACTTTTCTTAAGAAACAGCTTACGTAGAGGAAGGATTAAACTATAACGATTCTTTTCACCATTAAATATCTTTTTATTTTTGGTTGGAACGGCAAAAATACTTTATTTTTTGAGAATTTTGTTTATTTATTGTTAAAAAAATTATAGTTGCGTTATAAAAGTACAATTACTTTTTACTCAATATATTACGAAAAAGTTTTGTGAAGTTAATGGTGAACCAAAGTTATTGTGTGCCTTATGTCCAGGAGATCTCAGCACCTGAAATCCTATAAATTAGGTGTAAAAATATTTCGCATTCCACTGTTTTGTATCTCATAGCTATTTTTTCCTCTTGAATATCAAATTAGTTTTTTTTTTTTTTTTTTTTTTTTTTTTTTTTTTTTTTTTTTGCGTTCAAATTTTGCTGGGAATAATTCAAACCAGAAAGTATGTATGCTTTAAATTATTTATTTTTTTTAATATAAATTTACCATTTTTTTACAAAGTAACGAAGATAAAAAGTAACTATGGAATGAACCACCAAAAAGCCAGTGAAAAACATATTTTCCACCATTTAAAATCTCAAGTTCTTTTCTCTTCCTCTCTATCTTTTTTAGATGCTGAGGTAATCGGTTAAAAATTCCTTTTCATACATATATATCTGATGGCAAAATAGGATGTCGTAGTTCATCAAACAGGTTTTCAGCAGTCGTATGACTTGAAATGTCTCATAAAAATCTATCTACCTTTCCTAAAGACTACACTTGCACAAAGCACCCGTTAAAACTTTTTAAACGATCCGTTAACAAAAAAAAAAAAAAGGAAAAAAAATGGCAATGTTTTGCAACTTCGTTGCTTTGTTCAGTGAACAATTCCTGGTCCAAAACAGGTGTTAATTTGAATTAGCCCTGACTTAGGGGCGGTTACCTATTGCAATTAAATGATATCTGTAGATTTAAATATGTGATTGCATTTGAATAAACACTTTAAAATGAAATGTACATACATATTTTTTAAGACACTTTTCGTGAGAAAAAAACCTCGAAATATCTTTGAACAATATCCTGTGCTCTGCCATTTAAAGCTTACTAATTTGGTAAGTAATATATCATTTAAGTTTTATATTGTGTCATGCATAAAACGTTTTACCACATACATATAGAGTGTGTATAATTTTATAATTTGATTTAATATTCTATGATTAAAGCCTCATCATTTGTTGTTGCTCAGTCAAACGCTAAAAGTTACCGAGTAGTCTGTGAAATGTGCATTTTTAAATTGTAAATAACTTTTAACAGAAAGATTCTGCTTGACCTTCTAATAAAATACTAATGAAATTTCATAATATCGTCATAAACTTGTTAATCTCGGGTAATTTGCGCATATTTAATTTCGTTAACAGCTAAAATATGTAATAATATTCACCATAAAAAATCAAAGCTTAGACACAAAGTCTCCTTTAAAATATTTCTTTAATAAAAATTCAACTTAAAAATTGCAGTCCCCTGATTAAATTATTCAAGCAAACGATATTGCTAAAGATTATTACTGATTTTCGATTGCCCGAGCAACGGGGAAGAGCTTAAAACTACATTCTAATAAATTGGAAAAATACATAAGTGTTTAAATTTGAACATTTTGTTGAAGTAAAAAGAAGTTGGAAGCATTTTAATGAATGATTCTCGTTAAGTTGCTGAAACGCTGAACTTTTTCGGCTGTATAGAGGAAATTTCATCTCGGAGAAATAGATGAGCGTCTTTTTTTATGTGTCTCGTTTAAGTAATGCGATGTTCAAACTTTCCTAACTAACTAACTGAAAACAGAATTAGAAGATAAAATATCATTGTTTAAAGTAACTTATTATTGAAGAGCAATGAATTACTCAAACGTATAAGAATATCTGTGAGCGATTTCAAATTAGGGGCATTTCCTACATTTAAAAAGTATGTTTTTTTTAAATATATGCTCAAAATATTGATTTTAAGCATTTCAAAAATATTTTGACGAAGTTTTGTATTTTTTAAAATTTATTTTTATCGGTACGCAGATTCTGGTATCATTTTTTTACGCTTTAGCGCATGACGTCACAAATGAAAATCTTAAGGAAAAATTTTTGCCTTATCTCTCATTCTGCTCAATTTTTTGAAGTTTTATTCCTTTCAAAAACTTTTATATCCACGTTTTTCTAAAATTATTTTTCAAAACCGGTCTGAAGTCGTGATAGGTTTGTCGAATATTTATAAGGTTTGGTTAGATTACTGAGAAAATTTGGTATAGGGTAGTAAATGATTCTAAAAATTAAGGTTGCTTTATCAAACTCTTTCGTTTTTATTGATCAGATTCATTTTTCAAATCTTCTTCTAGAAAATCATGATTTTCGGAAGGAACGAACCCGGATTAAAAATACTTTTTCCAGAAGTGTTATATTTTGAGTTCTAACTAGTGTGATAATCATTGATGCATTTCATTGCAAATCATTTTTCACTTTTGAACCCTGTATTGATAATTTATTCATTTTCCTATATCTGGATACTGTAGGATATAAAAAAACCACCTTCGTTTATTTCAAGTCATAAAATTCATTATTCAATACCGGGAATGGCAAGCATAGCATGTCAAATAATTTTTAGTTCAGGAATGGAACGTGCATCAGATTTTAACAAGCCATGGTTTTATATCTTGAGAAAAGAAATCAAATAATTTAAATAAACATTTGAAAAAAAAAAAACATTACTTGTTAAAAATAATAGCGACTTATTTAGTTCATCGTAACTGTTTCATTATCACAAACATGAAAAAGCCAGAATTTACTTTCAGGTTTTACCGATACTTTTTATTTTCCTATTCCGACCATTTTTTTTAAATGGTTTTATTCACAAAAATTAACTTTTCATCTATTACAGGGCAATTCCACAGTAACAGACTTATCATTTGAAGCTTTAACACCCTCCAAAGACCCCAAACACGCTAGTACATGTACTCTACCTATGAATTATGCAGTTAAATTTTCCAATTTTTCAAAAATAATATTTTTTATAATTTTTTAACTCTGTAACAGACGATTCTCACAAATGAGAGAAGTTTTTTGGCCTTCAGAAACACCTCAAAAATTTCTGAAACTATACATACAAAACATTTACTTGCAATTCATTTCATTTGATCAGAGTGTGATAAAAACATATGGCTTTATAATATTTTGATAAATTAAAAAAAAAAAGAGTGTAAATTGCCCATTTATGTGAGCATGTGTCGTAACGGACGTATCACGCAAAAGTAACGGACGTATCAGTTCTGAATTATTAGAGCTTAAATAACTTAAATTTTGTTCTAATGCCTTCAGATTGTTATTACAGCTCTTTTTAAATAAATACTAAGAGTGGAACTCTTTTAAATAAGTATATTTAGTAGCATGAATTACTTGCAACTCGTTGCAAGCTATGATGGATTAAGTCATATCTCCTCTCTGTCTAATGAAGCTTTTGGAAGCACAATACTACTACGTATTTTGTTTTTACTGATGGCTAAAAGCGCTTTTGTACACCTAAAGGGTTTGGATTTCTCATTAAATATTGATGGCTTCGGATGGTTCATAATTCAGTTTGTATCGCTTCCGATGTTCTAGCTTTTAAGTTGAATTTTATCATTTGTTGACTGTTTGACGTAACAGAATATTTCATGCAATACTTGCCTGCAATCTTATTGCAATGTACTAAATGAGTTGAAGGCATTTCATGGATATCAAACTATCTTCATTCAAGTTTATCCACTGTTGCGAGAGCGTAACGTTTTGGAATAAAGATTACTGCTATCTTCCTGCGTGGAGTGTTTGCATATTTGACAAAACTTTTGACGTTATTTAAGATACGACTTCGTGCTTTAGTTTCAATAAAGGCAAGGTGTTTCAGCTAACAACCAATTCCTTGCAACGGTCCTTTGTCGATAGAAGTAGAAAGGACAGCTGGAAACAAAGGATCAAAAATTTTAAAGACCTTTTGTAGAGAGAGAAAAATGTGTATTATGCATTTATCATGCTGCATGTAGTGTGAACATATCGCATATTTCATTATATTTTGATGCAAGATAGCGATGGAAAAATTTGGAACCTGATCATTTGTCCAATGGACACTTTGCACCTCCTCCTGGTATGCAATAATACAATTTTCTGAAAACTTAGCTTGAACCAAAGCTTTTGTGGATGTCGTAGAATCTTTCTCAACCTAATTTTTTAACTTCTCAAAGTACTAACATTGGTTACGTTTTGTACAAGAGAGGCACAAGAATTTGGGAAATAGTTTTTTTAGGACATTACTGCCATCTAAACACTCTGTGCCTTTGAGCATTATTTTTCTAAAGCGAATGTTTTCCGTAGTTTTCTCCCACTGATACTATTTCCTTTGCTCATAGATATTTCCTCCATGCAGGATTTATGGAACATATTCATTCATTCATAGCAGATTCATAAAACTCAGGCTCAAAAGTTAGAGAATGTGCACATTTAGAACAATTGTTATTCATACATTCATATATACAACATCTCGTGGTTTCTCGGGGAATGCAATTTTAACAGATTGCAAATCTTTTGAAACAAGGTCTACAATTACATGTAGCTGACATACAAGTATAGTAACAGGAGTTTGACGGGTAAGGATCACATTAAGTAAGATACGTCTGTTTCTGAATATAAGAAGTCCGTTACGGTTTAAAAAATGCTACGTCCGTTACGGGATAAAAAGTACTTTAATGTATGAATTTTTTTCTGATAGGTTACTGTATCCATTGGATGTCTATGAAGTTAGAAAATTGAGTAGAAGAATTAAATCCAATAAGATTTTTTTGCAGAAAGTGAAAAAAATCTTAGTTTATTAGTGTAAAATAAGCAATTTACAGTTTATTACTGTAAAATAAGAAATGTTATAGTTAGTTACTATAAAATTAGCTGTATTATACTGTAAAAACATCTATTTTTTACAGTGTACTTTCAGTATTATACTGAAAAAACAACCATTTATTTTTGGCAGTGAGTGAAATTCTGACAACAGTTGTATTTATGTCCGAGCTTATCACAATCTTCAGTCTTGAAAAGTCTTGTCTTTGTTGAAGAAATTACTGACCCTGATTTTTCAACTATTTAGATACTCACTGACAGTAGATCTTCAATATCTTAGTAATTGCTGGGAGGTCGGTGACAGAACTCTGATGTCCATTTTGGCTCTGATCGTCAGCAAAAACCACCATCTTTTGTTTCACTTTTTTTTTTAAAGTGCAGGGATAAATTTTTCTGTACGATAAACTTAAAGGATACCTTTCAGATTTCACATTCTGTCGAATACTTATTTTGTCTTGAATGAAAAATGTATGCTTATCTAGAAATGACTGCTAAACTCTTTCAGAGATGTATAGCATATGTTCTTGATAAGAAAAAGTCATTTTCTAAAACACCCAGTTTAAAACCCAAAATACATTCTAAAATATAATCTTGAAAAGCAGCACTTAAGTTTGTAATTATGTCCGAGCTTATCACAATCTTCAGTCTTGAAAAGTCTTGTCTTTGTTGAAGAAATTACTGACCCTGATTTTTCAACTACTTAGATACTCATTGACAGTAGATCTTCAAAATTTTAGTAATTGCAGGGAGGTCGGTGACAGAGCTCTGATGTCCATCTTAGCTCTGATCGTCAGCAAAAACCACCATCTTTTGTTCCACCATTTTTTTTTTAAGTGCAGGGATAAATTTTTTGTACGATAAACGTAAAGGATACCTTTCAGATTTCACATTCAGTCAAATACTTATTTTGTCTTGAATGAAAAATGTATGCTTATCTAGAAATTACTGCTAAACTCTTTCAGAGATGTATAGCATATGTTCTTGATAAGAAAAAGTCATTTTCAAAAACACCAAGTTTGTTAACCCAAAATGCATTCTAAAATATAATCTTGAAAAGCAGCACTTAAGTTTTGAGCGATAAAAAAGATAGAAAATGGGTCTCCCTTAAAACGTTTCCAAAATAGCTGAAGTTTTCTGAGTACATAGTATTGATTTTATCATTTCTTTTCCGTTATCATAGAGCTTGATGATGCATAGGAATGCTTAAATTTTTAGTAAGGGTGGTCAACTAATGAAAAAACAGCTTTTAAATACATTTCTAATCGCGAATATTTTCAAGTCTATTGTAAATGATACTTTGCGTGAAGGCTGTTTTTTTTTGGCTGTAATCCATGAACTTTATAATATAAATAATAAATATAAATGTGTCAGAGGATTAAAATTTTGAAATAAGTTGTACTATAGGTCAAATACTAAACGTTCTGAAGTTTACTAAGATTGAATTTGATTTTCCACAATTATAATAACAGTAATAAAAAAAGAAAGAAAGTTCTATAGTTTTGTCTTCGTTTTGCACACTACGTTACACAAAATATATCTATCTGTGAAGCTATAAAAAATTCATAAGTTATCAGTTTGAAATAAAATGTTTTGTTCAGAATTTTAGAATGTACTTTAATTCACGATTAAATTTCTCTTGGCCCGCAGAAAATTTAAAAATGTATCATATGTGACAAATAATGCAATTATTTAAGATAAATACGGGGAAAACAACATTTTAACGTTTCGACAAAATTTATTAAAAACGTGAAAAAAACAGGAAATTGCCAAAACTTCTACGCACTTTTAAAAAAGAAACAAATTATACCACATCCCTCAAATATTTTGAGTGAATTTATGCCTCCAAAGTCACTTTTCTGCCTTTCCAATAATAAAAACTAAAGATATCAAAAATTTTAAGAATCTGCGAAAAATCTCAAAAAGTTGCATTTTTTTTTCAAACTTAAACGCAATTGCGGCAGATCAAGAAATTAACCAAATAATTTCAAAATTTTTATGTGCACTTTGCTCCCTCAGTGGCGCCTTTTTCGCAATACCGATAATCGAAACATAAAAAAAAGTCATTTTTTCCCACCCTACTGTACGTAATTACACTTTTGCTGCATAATATCAATACTTTAAATGTTTTATGAATTATAGGAAACAATTAGCTCAGTGGTATTCATTTATTTATTTTTTATGTCCGCCAGTACTACTTTTATTATTATTACAGTAACCCTTCGTTATATCGCGCTTTTCGGGGGACAGGAAAAAAGCGCGATATATCCGAAAGCGCGATATAACCGAGGTCATTAAAAATTGTTTTCTATCCAGGGCAATTCCATCGTTACAGACGTAACAATCGCAGACTTTGAACACTAATAATTCTGGTTTGGGCTGATGAAAGTCTTCAATTTTTTTTCCTGTAGTGTAACTTGATGATGTTTATGCTACATTAAATTTGCGTGCAGATTGCTTAATTACAAAAAAATACAGAAATTAAAAACTGCCTGTTACAGACGTAATTCACAAAACAGCAAAAACTCGACTATGTCATACAACTTACAATATTTCTCTGAATTATACGGAAATTTTGAACTTTTTTTTTTTAATACGTATTCTAGAGACTTCAAGCTTTCTAAAACCATAAAGATTGTGTGGATTTTGACTGCCGAATTTGTGAAAAAAATTCATAAACTTGTTACGGACGAAACAAAGTGGTGTTACAGACGTAACATCTCTGATTTGAAAGTAGAAAACAGTATTTTAAAGCAGGAATAAACAAAGATTTTTGTGCTAAAACAATACAGTAGCATTAATTAACACATTATTTGAATATTTTAAGTTATACTGTAACAGTTTTAGAAAATTTGGGTAAGTCTGGGGGAGTTGAGAGCATATGCCGATATGTCAATATGTAACAATGAATTAATGCATCTTAAGACAATTATTTCCAAGAAAGATTGACACAAGAAAAGTTTAGAAGGGCCTTCACACAAATTTATTTATTTGTATTCTTAAAATTAATGCATAATGGGACTGCTACATAAAAAAATCGGAAAAAGTAAATTCCTCCCTGGAATCAGTGATTGGTCTTAGGAGAACTTAAAAATTTGAAAATGTTGGATGATATAGCAGAATACTAGTACCAAACTAAAATTTAACCTTCTTGGTGACAGTTGGTCAATTTTGATAATTTTTTTTGAATGAAAAAATGTGTCCTTTTTCGTCCGACGTTCTCGAAATTCGAACGGCATTTTCGTATTCTGTTCGAAAACAATGCATTTCGCGGGCTTTTGGCAAATTCGCGATGTTAGCCCACCGTTCTTCCAATTTTGGCGTCAGCTTTAAAACATTTTCCTGGGGCATATAAATAATTTTAACTTTTTCTGCAATGGAGTTTGCACACTGAAAAAAGGAAAGAGCGTCGTTGACAAATGCTGTTCTAGATCTTACTCTCTGCCACACCTGGTGCCTGACCATACCCCCAACTCCATCCACAGCTCCCTTTCCATGTAACGTAGCAAAAAAATGCCAGTTGAGGTATAAATTATAATCAGTTATACCATATGTGTATTTTATTAATCTTAAGAAATAAATTTCAATTACATGCCGACATAATTAAAAATTTCAAAATCAGAATACCAGAAACTTTAGTACTCGTACCATATTATGCTATATACATGTATTGCTCATCCTGTGCTTTTTACCTATTTAATTGGAAATTTACTTTTGCTACGGACGTAACATAGAGCCATTTGTTATGTCCGAAATGTTACGTCTGTAACAGCATTAATTTAAAAACTAAATCAGTTGCAATATTTTTAACTATGGTGGGCAATTACTCTAAGAATTTGCCAAAAGGACCATTAAGGGTTTTTTTTTAATTTTGATTTTTTAGGACGTAATGACAACTTTTGCTTCTTTTTTGTTACAGACGTAACATCAAACTTCTTTTTTTCAAACTTCAATTACACCATTTAGATCAATTCAAAAGAAATTAATGAATGCATATTATTATAGTACCGTCTTAGTAGTTAAAATTGTGCTACAAGTAGTTATTTTTGTTTTTATTTTTCGATGAGAAATATGCATTTGAAAATGTGTTCTTTTTTCTGATTTTTACAAGTTCGTGAATATCGTACTTCCAACTAAGAAAACAAGTATTATTCTAACTCTCACCAAAAAACCAATGCAGGATTCTTAAAATATACATCTTAAGCTTTAAAATGATGTATAACATAGCAACATAACTTCAATATGAATTTTTGACCAATTGGTTTCACTTTTCATGGAATGGCCCTCCAGCATGCAAGTAAATTATACGTGCACATACATAAAAATTCATTTATTCGAACATTAGCTTTTTTTTTCAGTCAAAAGTAACAAAAAAATATAACTTTTACAGATTACTACTACACATTACTAACAGATGCTTTTCACTCATTGTATCAATACAAAAGAAAGTGTTCAGTAGTTTCCAAACTGTCTCTGCAGTATGCAAGTTTGGATGACAGGAATTTGCTGCTTCTTTTCAGCGAATTCAGAAGAATAGAAGAACCTTCGTTTTGTTCATTGATGACAAAATAAATGAGAAAGAGACCTTTTCTGAGCACCTTACATATTTTCTCAAAAATGGTTTCGAACTGAAAGTTTTTTTTTTTGGGGGGAGGGGGAGACAAAAGAAAAGAGCGATATATCCGAATGAGCGATATAACGAGGCGCGATATAACGAGGGGCTACTGTATTAGATTATTTTTCGCACACCCCCAACTAGCATCTCGCGTGGCTCCAATGTTACACGTATCACATGCTGACGCTGTAGATTCTACATATATATTTAAAAATCTCAACTGCTTGTTGAATTAAAATTGTAATTGTTAGAAAATAATAAGATTAAATAATCTTCATTTGTTTGCTCTAAATTTTGGGGAAAATGTTATGTTCATTTCGGTTCTTTAGTTTTTAAAACAGAACTCCATTGAAAACAACGCTTTATATTTGGCAATTTGTGTTTTTAAGGATTTAATTCAGTATTAAGAGTAGTGGTTGAACCGAAAAATGGAATGACATTTCCATCTTTGGATACAAATTTCACGATGAGCATCACTACAATTCGATCATTTAGCTTTCATAACTGTTTCGATTTATCTTGATTAATTTCTATCACGATTTCTGCTTTCGTGTCACTTTAATGATTATATTTAGCTGTTCAGTTTGAAAGTTAGTCAACACATACAAATGCAGAGAGGTGATTACATTTAAAAATCACTCAAAATTAATTTTAGTTGAAATTCTGATGGAAAGTGCGTTCACTTTTCTGTTTCCTAAATGCTTGTAATTATGACGTACTGAAGCGAAAATGTCATTCAATTTTATTTATTTGAAGAATTTGAATAGTAAGGAAATTGGTAATGTTGGTGGCTTTAATGAAATTAACGTCTTGAAGCACGGAGTATAGAAACACTGAGCGAGATAATAATAAGAAGAAACATTTTTAGCCATAAGATTATTATTCAACTGGAAAGAAATTCCTGGCTCCAGTTAAAATTCGATCTTAAGTTTTTATTTTTTGTTATTTTCTCAAAATTTTAGTTATGTTCTTCATTTTTGGTGTTTAGTTTTGGCTTTTTTTTTTTTTTTTGCTAATTTCCTACGATCGTCAATTATATTTTTTTCATCTAAAAGTTTCTAAATATAAGAAAATAATAAAAATTGATTTAACCTCAGTACTGAAGTGCTCACGATATAGGAATATTGTTCTATCTGAATTCAAACACTACTCGTGTTTTGAAAATCGTTAAAAGATCATAGTTTTAAACTGAAAAAAATAACCGCTGTCCACAATTTTTTGGCAACTGTCCCCAAGCGTGCGTATTAGGACACGGAAGACAGAAAATTTCACTCTGCAGCAATCTCTTGAGACCCCAGAGCATTGCCAAACTTAACTTGAACCCTAAATCGATTATAATCGTGTTTAAAAATTGAAAATAAAATCCATTAAACATTTTTCCGATTTTCTATTAGACTGATGAAGTATATCTTGAAGTATTGCAAGAGTTTCTTTAAGCTCATAAGAACGTTCTAGAAATTTGTGAAATTTCGGGTCATACGTAGAAGTATGTGGGGGGTAAAGTAAAATGGTAAAATGTTTTACCAAGGTTTTGCCCCTCTTATCTGGCAACATTTCAGCTACTCTATTAAACATACTGTTGATTCCAGGCAAAAGAAAGAAAAAAACCCTCTGAAAATCAAGGTACATGATAATATAAGTAATTTTCATAATTCAATACTGATATTGTAATATTGTGAGGTATATCAAAAATTATTTTTGTTTGCATTAAATGAGAATTTCAAATACTTATAATTAGGACCTACTAATGTTCAATGCAGTACTTATTTATTGAAAATCAAGCCAGGGAGAAGGAGAGAGAAAGAGAGAGTTTGATTATAAACTTATAGGGAAATTCGACAACCACTATAAATCAACCACTATTTTTCTTCATTTATTAAACTAGTTGCGTATTCGCTCGATTTTTTTTCAACGTCTTCAAAGAAATATATTTTAGTTAAACATATAGAATATATTTCTCCAGAAAAAAATCTAATTATTTCTTCAGCCTACTGTATAGGTCAAAGTGATAACTTTCCACTTTTATTTTAAGGTATAAATATACTGCTAAAAATTAAAAACAATTACAAATTCTCTTCTAACTTATATCGTTCCCTCTTTACGTTCTGTAAGTTTATAATTACATTTTCAATCTGTTGTTAATAAATACGTAATTTATCTTAATTAGTTCACTATGGTACTCATTTATCTATATATATCAATGCACACAGCGTACGCAAAAATATATCCTAAAAATTGCAATGTCAATGATTGGATTTAATCCCTATTTAATGCCCTAATGCAATTCTGCATTAGGGTCATTCCATAGTGACTAACGTAACATTCAGAGCTGATTTTGTAACTGTGTTTACTTGTAACTTAAAGGATAAAAAAGATTTTTTAGTTATGCTGGTGGATTTACAATGTACATGGTATCTATGTATCATTTCTGCTCAGAATTTAAAACAAAATTACTGACAATAGATATTTTTTCAACCAAAATAGAAGCGTGGCTAACGTAACATTTTTGCAACCCTGAAAATGCTCATGTTGTGAGGCAAAAATTTCTCAAAGTTAACCCATTAATGCCTGACATTTTTGTTTTCAACGATACTTTGTATACTGGTTACAAATAGTGTATAATGGACAGGAAAAATAGTTAAAAAATTATCGTGTAAAAATTAAATTTTTTATTTAAGAAAGAAAAATCGTCCCTAAAAAGGGACGCTAGGCACCAGAGGGTACATACTTTTTTACTAAAAATTTTTTTCTGCCTACGATGTAATATTGAAAATGACAATTTATAAGAAGAAATAAAAGCAGCAATTAACATAAACTGGGAAGTAGATTCAGAGAACAAGGAAATATTGGTGTTGTTGAGTATGAAAGTCAGCAAAGCATTTGTTCTGCAAACCTACGTATTGCATTTGCTGCATTCCGATAAGCTCTTTTACTTCAATGGGCACATCTTACCTGAGTCTTATTTAAAGCAATATAACAACTAGCCCCATAATACCTAACTCAATCCGGTACCCTTGAGCTCAACGCATTTGTACAGCAGCTTCTAAAATAAAAATGAAGAGCGGCTACCACCATTTTTTAGAGTGAATCAAAAACCGGTAGTTCCCGATATTTGATGCATGGGATCTTTTTCCCTATGCAACGATTGTACTGAGCAACCATATATATTTGGTTCATCAATTTCAATTACTTTCTTTTCGCTGTTGGACAATCGCTTAGCCTTTACAATAGGATGAACTCCATGAAGATTCAATGCAATAGTTATGACATTGCTATTATTCCACCGAACCAACGTAATATTATTTTACCTGTCATCGACAGTTATTCAAAACTTCCTCTCTTTTCTTTTTTGAACAACGTAACTTTAGTTCATGAGCATTTTTTAATCCGATTCTTGCACAAAACCTTTCTGCGACAAATAATCACGTAGGAACGCAAGAGAAGTAAATAAATTGTCACAGTAGAGATCAAAATTGGCATTCTCAGGGAATTCTGAAATTAAATCTGCAACCCCCCCCCCTTTTCCAAACAACAGACACATATGCAATCCTTGAATTCTTCATCAAGGTGAAATGCTAAGCTTTTGAAACAGCTTAGAGCTTCTTCAACAGTCAGACTAAATAATAATAGACACCTAAATACATAATGGAAAGTAATTAACTACAACGAATAATTAGTGTTTTAAAGAACTACATTTTTGAAATAGCTTTCTTTCAAAATTTACCTTGAGTATTTTTTTATTTTTTGTAATTAAAAGAAAAAGAGAGAAAATATTTAAGAACGTTGTATAATTAAGTTTATATATTAATTAATTTAATTTAATTAGATTTTTAAAATAAAATAAGTTTTAAAAATGACAATTATTATCTGTTTTTCAGTCTAAAAACATTTACTAACTTCTTTTGATATAAATTATAGATTCTAAGCAAGAAACCAGCAACGGTTAAACAATGCAGCCATTGGTGCCTAGCGTCCCTTTTTAGGGACGTTCTTAAATTGCTATAAAATCCTAAAAAAATTTAAAATTTACAAAATTGCAAAAAAAGGTAAACTAAAACATTGATCAGAGTAGCACATATATCAAACACATATAGATTTATTTGTTAATAGCTTTAAAAACTTAGCTTTTTGTTCTTGAGATTGTGAACGATGTAATTTTTGATAAAGATCATAATCAAATGGCTACAGATCACACTTTACAGCGGTTATGTGCTGAAATCTGTTAATACAGAATTGAAGCAATGCCAAAGCAATAATTGAAGACAATTATTTGGTTGAAATGTTCATTTTTGGAAAACTCAGACTCACTTTTTGGACCGTCCCTAAAAAGGGACGCTAGGCATTAATGGGTTAAGCAAGTGTTAAAAATTGAATGATATATTTGAAACTAGCTGTCGTGGCCGTCACGAAACTTTCTTCTATATCTATCTTATGAATTCCGGTTACAAAATAAAATACGTACTCGCCCGAATAATTGGAGACAGCTCCAATTTCCCAATTATCGAAAAACCCCTGCAAATGCAAAATCAATGAGCGAAATTGGAAATCATTGCAAAAGCCTTGTTTAGATTAATTGCAAACATTTTATTTGTTAGTAAAAAGAAATTGGCAACAGTTAAAAATTTCAAATCATTGAAAGTTTTCAGCTGTTTTGATAATTAAATAGCGTGAAAGCGATTTTTTAATGAATTAATTTTACGCATTGTTGACTAAGCGCAAAAATCACTCCACACCCCCCCCTGGGGTGATTGGCGCCAAAATTTAATCGATGCTTGCTTCCTTATTGGGTTAGTGTTATTCCAAATTTCATTCAAATCGCAGCAATATTTCCCGAGATACAGTAGGTGCAATGACAAAATAAGCACTTTTTATTGCTCCACCCCCTTTGAGATATTGACACACAAATTAAATCAGCACCTGTACTCAATAGGGTCTACCTATGGCCCAATTTTCGTTTGATTCCGCCGGTTACTTCCTGAGATATAGCAGTCACCCCCGCGCAGAACACGTGCGACTGCTCCACCCCCCTTTAAGATATTGACAAACAAATTAAATCAGCACCTGTACTCAGTTAGGTCTACCTATGGCCCAATTTTCGTTTGATTCCGCCGGTTACTTTCTGAGATATAGCAATCACCCACGCGCAGAACACGTGCGATTGCTCCACCCCCCTTCAAGATATTGACAAACAAATTGAATCAGCACCTGTACTCAGTAGGGTCTACCTATGAACAAATTTTCGTTTGATTCTGCCGGTTACTTCCTGAGATATAGCAATCACCATCGCGCAGAACACGTGCGATTGCTCCACCCCCCTTGGAGGAATTCGCTGAAAAAAGTCAGGTGCACCAGTTCACATAGTGGTACATATGTGCAAAAATTTTTGTTCGATTTCATGCAGTAGTTTTTGCTCTAGCGCGGCCACAAAAACTGGTCACACACATTTACAGACTCACACACAGACAGACACACAGACACACAGACAGACATTTTCCAAAAATGGTCAAAATGGACTCAGCGCACCTCAAAACGTGCAAATCCGTCAAAATTCGACATTCGAAAATTTTCACGAAACCAATACTTTCTTCTATATATTAGATATAGAAGAAAGCAAAAAGTGTAAAGTTGGCTTTTAAAAACATAAAACACGTTTATAGTCTTAAGTGTCACTTTTACTCAAGATGGAGTGTGACTAACGTAACCATCGAATAACAAGCAGTAAACACACTACAAACTACTTGTTATGGCTAATCTCAGTGATAATTACAATACTTTTTCAATTTTTTAAAGCTTCTTATGTTATATGATATTATTTATTTATTTATTTTTTGATACTTTTTTCACTTCGGTATTTTGTTTATTTCTGCTGAGGTTGACATTTCTATGGAATTACCCATTATATTTTCACATTTTCTTTACAGGTAAATCTATGAATTGCTTTTCTTTTCCTCTAAGAGCTCGGAGAATTTCAATACGTAGAAAAAAAAACACTTGAAAACATTTTTAGGACTCTATTCTCGTTCAGTTCAAAATATTTCCCTCTTTTGTTTACCAACGATTTGCTTGTCTCTCGTTTTATGCAACTGAAAAATTCCTTCGAGATAATAAGTATGTTTCCAGGAAAATATCATTTATGAAATGGCTATTTTTGTTGAGGTCTTTATTTTCGGAAAGTACTCGTGAGTACTTAGATTACAAAATTTTCAAAAAACTGCGAATGTTTTCAACAATTCTTTTTAGTGGGTTTGCTTTTTTTATTACTTCGAGAAAACTAAGAGCTATTTTTTTTATTCTACCATGAATTTTCTTACATAATTCTTAAATTTGCGCAATTAACTTAGCCTTGAAAATTTTAGCTCCATAATGATGTTTCTATTAGCTTTAGAGTGCACAAACAGAAAATTTTCACAACAAAAAGTCATATCGTTTATAGATATTGAAATCAATAGGAATGGTTACTTAAAAAGTTAGAGATTCTTAACTATGACTCTTTTTTATACAGTAAATAAAAGCATCGTTTAAGAATAATGTGTTCAGTATAAGAGCTAACCATAACTGCAAAACGTTTTTAGAAAGAGAAAAAAACATCCCTAATAACTATCGCTTTCTTTGAGGTTCTTGGTTTCAGCATTTTTGAAGTCTATTGCAGTGCGTAATTTTACCTCTCCTAAGCATTAAAGCTTTTTCGAAATTTCCACAGAAAGTGGTATGAGTCTAAAATATTCAACTTTCAAGCAGAGTATTTTTTACCATTTTCAGATTATATTATGCAATAAAGTGCCTTCGGCTTCAGGGTATGGAATTGTTGTTGCACTACTATTTTGTTATTCTTCTGATTTGTGTGACTAGGATTTTAATTACAACTTAATGGCAAACAGGAAAGGTATTTTTTTTTTATTTTAGGTCATTTTTTAAAGTTGTTCAATTTAAGGTTCTTTCTTCAGTATTTAAAGTTAAAAAAAAAAGCTCAATCATTAGGAGAGGTCTTTTCCATTTGGAGCCATTATGTTGGTCCTTGGGTGTAACTTCCTCTTATTGTGTCGTAAACATTTCTCGAATTGTCTTGCATATCAATAAACTTTGAGAAAACTTCTGGTAAAAAACCGTCATGTTAACGGATCCACTCCGTAACTTTTACGAAAAAATGTGAAGTTGTATGATAAAAACCGTTGTATTTATGGATATACTCCGCAACTTTTTACATTTTTGCACAACCAACTTAGCTGCCGTTTTAAGGGGTCTGCTTGCATTAAAAGGACCACTTGTGCAATAAAAATTGTTTTTTTTTTTTTTTTTTTTTTTTTTTTTTTTTTTATTTTAGGGCCCTGTTCCACATTGACGTAAAGCAGAAACGTAAAACGGATTAAATGGTATTCCTATGGAAAGTACCCGGATTTTTGGTTTCTGCCTTCGGTTTCGGTCGCGTTTTCTGCTGATGTGGAGCAGGGCCCTTATTCTATTTTTTTTTATGTAATAGATTATAAGGACTTCAAAAAGGTTTCAATTTTGTTTCTACGATAATTAGAAGCAAGGACTAATTTATGATCAGAGTACATTTGGGTTATTAAAAATTATATCTAATTTTCATTGCATTAATTATATATGTTGCCAAGATAAAACGAAGTAACATAAAAGAAATACAAATCGAACTCAAAAGAGATGGCTTTTAAGAAAAACCACAACTTTTAATATAAATTAATGGAACAGCTTTTTATCAAAAATTACTTCTCAATGATACATACACGGTTCTCTCACAAAAAAATTTCAATCACCAAAACAGACTTGCACGAATTTGTAAAGCACAATTTTAATAAAGAATGAGAAAATTTCGTAGAATTTGAGTGTCCGAAATCCATAAAGAATTACGAACCACAAGGTCCTATTTATTATGCTTTCATACACTTGAAACCTTTTGTAGCATTTTATCAAGATATTATTTTAATAAACATTAAGCCCTAAATAAGATGCGCTTTAATTCGACAAGAAACATTTAATCCCAAAAGACTTAAGGTATGGCATTGCAGTATTAACAAACGATTTCAAGTAAGATTTTCTCCACATTTATGGCAAAATGATTCATAAGCATGTTTCAACTAATCTAGGTAAAATACTGCAATCAGCATTGAAATTTGAACCTTCATTCTCCTGATAAATACGAATGCTTTAGAAGCATTTTTCGTTCTAAGCACAAGTAATCCTGTAATTAGAAGGAATTTTGCTTAAAAAGGAAATCTTAGCAAGTCCCGATTATTCAAGGAATCCTTAAAATTTGCACAACTTCACTTCGGTTTTAAAGAATATTTATTGCAAAACAGGATACATCTAGAGCAAGAACAGAGGGACACATACTTTACAAAATATTAATTGCAAAACTGAGATAAATTTAAAAAAAATAATAATAGTAATGATAATAATAATAATTATAATGAAAATGGTAATAATAATAATAATACTATAAATAACAATAATTATAGTAATAATGTCGATACTATATTAATTAAATACAATTTCGAAACCCATCTTATTAATAAGTAAGCTGATAAATAATATTGAACGGTTTTTCTTTTCAATGAAGAATGATTAATAAACCCATATAAACTAGAGCTAGGATGGTACAAAACGATATGGAAAAAATAAAAGTAAAAAAATGCTGATTTTACTGTTGTTCTTGCTCCACTAAGCAAAAAAAAAAAAAAAAAACAAAAGCAAAATTTGGATGAATTGGAGTATGTTTAGGGGGAGGAAAATTTGAGAAGTTTTAACCTTTTATCGCTTGTTCACATGTAACACTGAAACTGATCAACTCTATAAAAAAACTCCCCTTCCTTCACGAAGTAAAAATTATGCACTTGAATTCAAAGGGTCTCAGAAATCTGCCATCAAAAATTAATTTTTCAGATAGCTCAGAAGAAATTTGAGTTTCATACTTATCGTATTCATATTATTAAAGAAAAGAAAGTCCCCGATCAAATTAGACGGTCAAGTTATTATCCGAATTAACAGAAATATAGTACAAATTGCAGTAAAAAATGCCTTGGAGGAGAATAGTTAATAATGCACTGAAATTGATTTTGAAATATCAAAAACTTTCTAAATCATACTCCTATTGAACTACTAAATGCTTATTAACAGTTAGATTTACTTTTTCTCGAAATAACTTGAAATAAGATCCTTCAGGGAAAGTTCGTTTGATACTTTCTGAGCTCTAAACGAAGCGTGCAGATCTATAATTTTGAATAACTTATGACTTCCCGTAAATTAATTACACGTTTACGACTGAAACTTTCTAATTTCTGAACTTTAACATGTATAAAACTATTAATTGACGTACTTTGTACCAACACGCAGTTCAACAAAGAAACTGAATTTCTCAGAAATTACAGTCATACAAGGAGGTATTCCTAACATTTCTTTCGCTTAACACATTCTTACAACTCTTCAGCTTCAACTTTCTGGTTTCGAAACGAAACGTACTTGCTTGAACAAATTTCTTGATGTTTGCAACGTAATTTTATCCATTTGAGTTCTACTGATTAGATCTAATTCAGTTACCGAAATATCCGTGGAGCGAAACATCCGCAAATGAGCACGTCTTTTGGGTGATAACGGGTACTGTTTATAATATAATGTAGTGAGATCCAGAAGTTAGTTCGTGTTTCACACCTAAAAGGATCATAAATGTCAGAAATGGACTCATTAAGTTTGGAATTTGTTGATGCTTTGTATTTTCATAAAACTTGCTTACTGATGTAGAAAGTATTGAATTAAGTAATTCGTTTCGGTTTTGTTTCAAACCTTATTCAAGAAGTACGTTTTCCTCTTAGGGATAACCTGAAACATTTTATACAGCACTGGATCTTATATTTAGGTACGGGTTTCACAGAGAGAATAATGTTGCTTTGGTAAGTAGATTCATAACTTCGCAGATTTTACATTCTTTTAGTTTAATTGTTGTTAAATTGAGTTGGGGGGATTTTCGCAGTAATTTTACGCAGTAAGGTATACAACTCAAATCGCTGTCAAAACTATTTCTTTTTTCACTGAACTCCGAAAAAAGAGGTCAACATTCATTGTTAAGAGCATAGCTTAATTTATTAAAGACACATTATAGATATACAGTTGCCGCTGCTAAAATGAATCACGTTTGTTCTAATCAGTTTTGATTCAATAAAATGGCTGATGGAATGAAGCAGCTAATTCAATAAAGCAACACTGTAAAAAATGAATGTTGTTTTTACAATATAATACAGTTAATTGTATAGTTATAAACTATAAAATATGTTAATTTTAGAGATTAAAAGTGTCAAATTGCAAAGTTTACAGTACTAAACTGTAAAATTGCTGATTTTACAGTTTATTACCGTGCATTTTACATTTTTAAACAAGAACAGCTGCCAGTATTATACTGCTGCTGTTCCAATTTAAAACTGCCAGTATTATACTGCTGTTTTCAAAATATAATACAGCTAAAGGTTACAGCAATAACCTGTAAAATTGCTAACTTTACAGTAAGAAACTACAGAATTGCTAGTTTTAGTTTATTACTGTGTATTTTAGTTTTAAATTGGAACCTCGGCTGCCAGTATTATACTGCAAAAACTACAGTTCATTGTTTGCAGTGTGGATAATGTGTGGATTTTGATTCATTAAAACGCTTGATTCAATTAACCACTAATTCACCGGCGTGTTGTAGTTTAATATCATTTCTGAATAAACAAAACCATAAAAATTACCTTTATAAGATGATGCATAAATTTGCTTTGTAATTGCTGCCGTTATGAACTAATGGTGCAATGGGACATACAAAGAGTTTTTCAATACACATGATCTTAAATTATTTTTTTTTAAACAGCGTTCTAAATCATAGATGGTCACTGTATCGATAAAAACTAAAATCCGAGGTGGAGTAAACTGCGACTAAAATCCGAAGAAGTAAAACTAAGCAGTCCGCTAGCTCAACACTGCAAAAAATGAACTGTTTTTTTACAGTATAATACTAGGAGCCGAGGTTCCAATTTAAAATTGTAAAACGCACAGTAATAAACTGTAAAACTAGCAATTTTACAGTTTCTTATTGCAAAGTTAGAAATGTTACAGTTTATTGCCGTAAAATTTAGCTATATTGTACTGTAAAAACAACAGTATAATGCTGCTTATTAATGTAAAATTGCTAATTTTACAGTAATAAGCAGCATTATACTGTTGTTAGTATTATAAGATTAGCTGTATTATACGGTAAAAACAACATTCATTGTTTACAGTGAGGGGACGACAGCTTTTAATCGAATAATCGAGTATGCTTCATATCATTATGGCATTTAGACACCTTTTCTTGGCATTCATGATGAGTTTAATCTCTTGAATAAAAAGCAATGCATGGAGATAATAATTAGATGCATTATTAGTTACATCATTAGTAATGTAGTTACATTACTCGAATGCAAAGTTTGTGAAAATTATATACTGTAAAGTGAAAGCCAAAATGATTTCAAGCTTGTTTAGGAATGTTATTGTTCGTTAAATATCAAGCGAACATGGCACATTTTCTACTTAACATCATATCTTCATGCTTACTTTCCAAATGACAAATGACGTTAGTTTTTAAGGAATTCTATTGATGTTTTTATTACTATGCTATGATATATTGAAAGTTTCATGAAACATATTAATAATGTCACTGTACGATCTAAAAATCGTCAAGGAAAGATGAAAAAAAAAATATAAATAAAATCTCAATGATTATGAATTATAATTACCATTTTAGTATGCAATGTTACTTCTATTATCTTTTTAGCGAAAATTGTTTTAGCCAAATTAGGGAATTATGCGTCATTGTCACTATATTTTTTTAAAAATTAGTAGTCATTAAAAAAAAGAAAAAAAGGGGGAGAGGATCTAAGTGTCATCATTGGTTTTTCTTACTTAACAAATTTTTGCTGATTTTTTAAAAATCTAAATCCTTTGAACATTAATTTAATGCAGTTTCTATTTCATAAACTAAGCGTATTTATCTCTTGGAAAAACACTAAATAAGTTTTATTAACAAAAACTGCCTTTCCACATTGTTAGCCACTATCGGGCAATCTTATTTCTATTTCGCAATTTCGCCCAAAACTTTTCTATTTGAAGTAGAAAATTATTCGTATAAATGTGGTCATAGGTGTCCATTGAAAGATAGTTTGCATTCTATATTGTGTTTTCTTTTCTTATTGACTGGTAAATGTAAAATGAACAAAAAGTACGATAATAAGGTGACAATATTTAGATCAAAATCTGGAAAAAATAAAACTGTTTAAGTGTAAAATTTTTATGACGACATTTTTCTAAAACCTCTGCCCTTAGCACCATAATTTAGTCAACTAGATAGTGAATCGTTTCCATTAACTGAATTTAACAGAAATTACTTTCAATATGTTTTTCTTCAATATTTTTTGTCCGTAATTTCTCTCCTGATTACTATCGGCTCTTTTCCTCTGATTTTTCTCATCGTTCGTTGCAGGAAATACTTCTGGTCTAGAAATTTTTTTATAAAAAAGTACTTCAGAGACTTAAATTGAATATTAAAAAATAATAACATAAATTACATTTAATGGAAATAACATTGTTCATATTGCCATACAAAAACACCATGCAGCTTTTGTGTGATGGTCCAAAACTGGAGCATCATTTGTCAATAAGCAGCTAATGGCCTAAAATGCGAAAATATCATTCTTTTCTTCCCCGGGAGATCTAAAATAAATGTTCTTCTTTTCAGCAAAAAAGTGAAACTGAAATAAATTGAGGTCGCGTTTCCCAGTGTCAGCATAATTTAAAACAACCCCGCACATCATCTGTTGCCTACAATGTACATTCCTTTGCTTTGTCGCCTTTTGGCGTCAAGTAGGCGAGACAAATTTTCTTTTCTTTTAAACTTCTACGTCGTGGCTTTATTCTATTCCAGAGCTCCGCTCGTGTCAATGAAGAAATGTAAAATTTGCATCAGGCCAAAATTAAATTCTTTATAAAAACTTCAGGGGGCGGGGGGGGGGGTACTTTGGAGAAAAAGCAACGTGAGGAAAGCATTTTCTTAAAATATTCCATAAGGTATTTCCAGAATACAAATGCAAGGAGGAAGCATTTTTGACACGTACAAAAATAAAATAATTTGAATATGATAAATATACACTCTTACAGGTAATACACTGCTCGCAAAAACAGTAAAAGCAATTAAACTGAGTTTTACTGCACTAACTAGAGTAAAATTTAAGAGGTACGTTCGTTAAAAGCTGGTTCGTCGACTAATTAGTAGATGCAATTCCAAAATTAGTACCAGTTAAAGATAAATATTAGTGGTCACCACTCGCTACATGGTGACTAAGTTATAAAAAATCGAAGACCAAAAGTAGTAGCATCAATTGCCAGCTGGTCGAAGGCTTTAAATTCTAGGAGTTGAAGTTCGAGCAGGAGTTTGTCATTTACCCTCTGGTACCCGAAAATGTGCCAGGGGTTTGGAATTGGAGTTGGTACCGCGGAGTTGAAGTCAGATTGATTTTGCCGTTAAGAGTTCTCCAACATGCCGATTCTATTTTCTGTACAGATTCATACCCATGCGGAATGAAGGAGTTCAGGAGAAACAATATTTGCTATACACTAAAAAAAAATGAGTAAGATTACCATTGTTAATGGATGAAACGTTTCACAGGTTCTGAAGGAAGCTGTTCCGATTTTTAAGAAAACTCTAATTGTTGAAGAAATGTTTCACGCAGCCGGTGTGAAGTTCCACCAAGTGGTAAAATGGCTGAATAATTCAAAGCGCATGCGTTGAGATAAATATCGATGCAGAGCTCTTGTAGTCTTATGAACGTAGGCAAGGTGTTCCTTAACCGGCCCAGTTGTCAAACGCGATTGTTTTCTCTTTACGGGGTAAGTTCTCGGTTCGGGGTTTGATCCTATCGTGTGTAATTAACCCATTAATGCCTGACATTTTTTCCCAAAGATATTTGGAAAGATATTTGGACCGTTGGATCCAAGGATTCTAACGGTTATGTGCTGCAATCTGTTAATAATGAATTGAAATAATACCAAAGTAATAATTTAACGCTATTATTTTTTTGAAATGCTCATTTTTGGAAAATTCACACTTTTTGGGCGGTCCCTAAAAAGGGACGCTAGGCATTAATGGGTTAAAATAACTTACGAATTTGAGTAAAATTGATGGATAGTGAGTAAGCATGAACCCGACAAACGTTAAATGAACGAATAATTAAAAATTGTCTTCTAGCCTGATGAATGCTCTTTTTCCTTTCTTTTGGTAGAGAATTGTAGTGTAACCTTACACAGAAATTAGTAAAACGTTACGCTATAGTTTTATTACCACGATGAAGCCTTACACCAGATATATCCGTTAAGTTAGTGGAGCAACACTCTTGTCACCGTATTTATGGAATAAGGTTACACAAAATGTTTTACCGTGTAGCTATGGCTTCCAAAATATATAAGCAAGATCATCCTTTTTTTTGTTCCCCTTTCCAGATTGCTACAATTTTCAATTAGTATACATTCATATATCCAACATACGAGAGAGAGAAATTACAATGAATATTACATACACTTGTGTAGGAGTTGCAAAAACAGTTTCTTCAGTACAAACTGGAATTTGAGAAACGAACCAAAAATAAAGAAATTAATAAGAAAGTCTTATGAATTCTTTAAAATAAAAACAAGGATTTGAGTTTGACGTTAATTTATTATTTTTTATGTCTAAGGTTAGCATAGGACATAACAAAAATTGTAGTCTAACTATTACATTGTAAGTTTTATACACACGTTATCACAACCTCATTTTATACTATTTCTTGAAAACCGAAAGATTCAAGAAGTTTAACTCCACATAATTCTCAAAAATTTACTTGAATCGTTGTTGTTCTGACAATACTCATACATTCTTTGATCTTAGAAGTTGAAGTGCTTTTCAAAGCACTAAAACTGTGAAACAAACGATTAAATTTTTAACATCATCCGAAAGTTACGGTTATTCTCTCTTTGATTAGGTAATTTACTGGAACAGCATATAGCTCCTAACTAGCTAATTGCGAATTTATTTTTTACACCTACTCCTTTCAAGTATGAAACATTCACTTTTAATCAATCGCGTTTTGACTTAACCTAGAAGGGACTAAAAAGAACTAATTAAAGATGAAGTGCATAACGTTGCAATGTTTTCCAGATGAAAATAAGATCTTACGGTAAAGTTAATTGCATTTCTGTCAAGTATGACGTCGTAAAAAGATCTGGGATTATTGTAACTGCCGAGCAGTTGAAAGATGGAATTGCTAGTTGAATGATTAAAATGTTTGCGATTCCAAATAATACGAAAGTAAAGTATTGGTTTTCTTGTTTTTACTCATTTTTATATTCAGCCTTTCCATTGTCACGTAACTTCTGCGAAATGAGACAATTTTGTGTCGAAAGTGTACGGGAAAGCAATTTGTAAGTTAATTAATATTTTTAATTTATTAATGATACGGATATCTATCCGTTTTGGGAAGCAATAACTTGTTTTCGTTATATGCTCATAACAGCTATGAATGTTTTAACGTGTGACATTCTTGCATTTTAACGAAACTGACAATAAGTTAATGGTATTATTTGAAATTAGACTTTTGTTTTAACGAAACAAGTTAACAGCTAAACTTAACCAGCTTTTATTCTTGGCTTCGAGATCAAAGCCCTTCATATCACTTAATAGACTAATTAAGTACTTAATCCATTTATGAACAAGTTTTTTTAACAATTTTTTTTTTCAATTTTTATCTGCTTAAAACACTTGCTTGGAGTATTTTAAATACATTTTAGGCGTGAAATAGATTTATTAAGTTATTAAATGTCCTGTTTATGGGTAACTGGGCATAAATATGAGCAAATGAGCATGATTAAACAAAAATGATATAATCATTTTTGCAAACTATCATTATGGAAGAGTTCTGTGATCTATTTTAAGCAAATCATTTAAAAATAGTTTAATTTTATGAAAAATAAGTTCATAAAAAACACCATCTTTCTGCGACTACCCATGCTGCATCATTGTTTGACTCATTTTCCTAAAAATAAGTCAATAAATGAACTCTAATGTCCAGCTATCGGCTTCATACGGTTTTCTCAAAAAGAAAGAATATTCCACTAGTGCAAAACAGCTTTAGTAAAAGGATATACGTATTACAGATCTTTGTCTGCAGTAACTAACAAGCGTCCCGTTTTTAGGCTACTGGGCATAAATGGGTTAAATTCGCGGGTATTGCATTTATCAACAAAAATATCTGAAATCTTAGCTAAAAACTAATAAAAGTTTCTATCAGTATGTTCCAAAAATTCAAACATTGTTTTGTATATCATTCTTTAAAACGGCTATTACATAAAATGAAATCCTATTCACAAATCTGTTCCTCAGAGATAGACTAATGCGAGTCCAAAAATAGCGATTTACATTTTATTACTGCATTGTATGTAGAATCTTACTCCGCATAGACACATGAGAACGTATTTCCATGGAAGAAATTCCTTCAAAATTATTTAGCAGCGTTAAGGAAGCGCGAGTCTCATCCTTTGCATGCACTTATGCTTTCAATATGTGAAATAGCCTAAGCAGTTTTATTTCGCCAAGACAAACAGACACGCCTTAACATGCCAGAATGAACATACGATATGAACACTAATGATTTTCTACTAGGTGAAAATTCACCGACTGGTTGTGATTTTGCATTCAAAAACTTTTAGGTTATTTTTTCCCCTCTTTTTGATTAATTTTTGTATAACACCTCGGTTGGAACAAATATTCGATTTTTTAAAATTTTTTGTGCTTTATGTTTTCTTTGCACGGCAGAGGTCGCCGCTATGTAAAATTTTTTTTTAATATGTTCAACTTGCATATCAACTTTTGTTAATGAATTTTTTTTAGTGGCAACAGTGGTATTTTGTATTTATAGAACTATCGACATTTTTGCAGTTGTCAGATGTCACACGTATGTAACCCCAATCTTTTTGTTATGTTCACACGGGGTCAATCTAGAGAGAAATTCGGTCTGTTAAAGGACCCTTCACAAAATTCAGTGACTCAAAAAGGGACCCTTCACAAAATTCAGTCACTCAAAAAGGGACCCTTCACAAAATTCAGTCACTCAAAAAGGGATCCTTCACAAAATTCAGTCACGCAGAAATGGACCTTTCACAAAAATCCCACACTCGAAAACTGACTCTTCACAGAAATCCGAGTTTAAAGAACGATCTGAACATTTCTTGCAGAAACTATTTTTCACAAAATTACGAATAAGTTTTCACAAAATTCCAAACTGTTTTTCACAAAATTCCAAAAACAGGACCTTGGTCAAATATCCTGGACTGACCCCTGGTTCAAATAAATGCTATTGTTGTTTTTTAATCTGGTTGTCTGTGAGTTCCGACTCTCGAGTCTGCTATGTTGCGCCCAGAAGCAAAAGTCTAGGCGTTGGACAAATGTCTGACACCTGCAAAATTTAGTTTCTAACACCATCAATGAGCCTACTGACATTTCAGCCCACAGTCACACATTTAACAGCAGAAAATAGCCAGATTTAAAAAAATCATGCGGTTGCTAAAACAATTAATTATCTAATGACTCAAAATAAATCAATAACTTTTATTGGGCAGCCCACTGTAGAAAACACCATTACACTCGAGTCTTATAGCTTTCCTAAGATACAAACTTTGAGAAATTTATCTCATTCAAATTAAAATTTCATCACCCTTATCCAAAAATGGCGTGCGTATTTCACTCTAATTTCAGAACGATTACGATGAACTTTGTCCAATTATTCTATTAACCGCAGCAAATCACTCTAGACATTAGCCTCAACCATTCATTAACGTCCTAGTAGACAGAAATTAGGAAGATTAACGGCTTAATATAGCACATTTCACTAAGGTATTTCGCAAATATTTACTTATGCAGGAAGTTTACTTTGAGATCGATGCGGGTGCCTTTTAGAATTGGAAGAAAAGGGGGCTGGAATATGCATCTGACACTAACATAAATACGTGTAGACGATAATCATACAAAAAAAAAAAAAACGGTAATTGTATTTTTGTAGAATGAGTAAAACGTTTTACTTTCTAAAACTGAAAATAGAAGTATAAAAATGTTGATAAATATGTTCTCGCATTTTATTTTTTAAACATGGACGAAACAAATGCATTCAAGCCATTTAAAAAACTTTCATTCGCCTGTTTTTTTAGTTACTTAATTCTCTTTTTTTCCCTTTATTCTACTTCGTTTTCTTTATTTCCTATTATACTTTCTTGGTCATTTCATTTACCATTTTAGATGTGCTGAATAACAAGTATAAATGGAATACTAGTTAAGGATTCCGGGCTGTTGTGCCGTGGTCTAAATGGCTTTAATCCATACGTTTCGATCGCAACTGCGGCGGTCATCTTCAGTGGGTGTCGTTGATTAATTTGGCGACTGATGCGAAATTTCGAACTGCTGCAAGATTTATTTCGAAATTTCGCATCAGTCGCCAAATTAATCAACGACACCCACTGAAGATGACCGCCGCAGTTGCGATCGAAACGTATGGATTAAAGCCATTTAGACCACGGCACAACAGCCCGGAATCCTTAACTAGTATTTACTCCGGCCGTGAAAGCCTTCATTCTTACATAAATGGGATAATTTCATTATCCTTAACTTGTATCAAACATATTTTTAATCACGTTGTAGTGTTGTTTGTATTTTATTAAGGACATATAAAATACAAGAACTAAAAATATCTATTTTTTATGCAGTTTCAGTTCTTTAAACATTATTACACTGATTATTCATATTTGAATACACCAGTTAAACAATCTCTCTCTCTCTCTCTCTCTCTCTCTTTTTGATAATTTCCATTTTTGAGTTTCAATGTCCAGGGTGAGTCTAATAAGAAACAAGTTCTAATAAATTATTACAGAAAGACTCTTTTACTCTAGTTTCTTATGTGTACGAGCAATGTATTTGGAATAGATAACAAGTAAGTTTTATATTAATAATTTCGCAGAATTTTTTTTTTTGGAATGCCATCATAAGTAGTTATGAGAAAAACTCAGTATGTAGTCTATCATACAGCATCATATAATGTACTCTATCTGTAAAATTATTTTCACAAAATTCTCTATTTTTGCAACTATGAATACTTCCAAGCTTCAATGTGCTGGTAACGTAACAAAGGCATTATTTAAAGACCAGAGCTCTTGAATAGTCAAATTTTCAATGATTCAGCAAAGGAGAAATGTTTTTTTTTTGGGGGGGGGGGGGGTTAGTATATAACCTACTCGTATAGGTAAATAATGCAATAATTACCTTGATAAACTTGGAAACACTAAATTCAAAGCCCTTTTACAAACATGAAAAATACCTTCGCTACTGCTGTGGTAGCAACACAAAAACACATTCAATATTTATATATTTAATTACTTTCATAAGGAAATTATCACAGCAATGCATAAAAAAAAGCTTACTTCGCTCTTTCCCTCGTAACTCACTCTTAAATAATTATAATCAAAGTAGGAAATAAAAAATGTGCTTCATTCTTTTTTCTTTGCGACATCATTATGTATTTTTGCAGAATTTTTTTTAAAATTTAATTCTGATTCTCATTAGATTGTGAAATCTCTTCAGACTGCAATTATTATTTTTTCAGTACTAAATTATTTCTCTTGTATTTCAAGAGCATTCAGAACAGGTGTTAAGTAAAACTGTACTAAACGATCCAATTGGGCTTTTGATTGAAGGGCCTCCGTAAAAAATACGACTGAGTAAAAATTGTCTCCAAAGAAATGTACAGGCAAAAGTGAGTTGTGTTAGAATTTTTATAGAGTAATTTATGCACTAGTATTTAAAATTAGTCTGGAAAGAGCAGGTTTGAAAGCATAACGTTGTGTTAAAGCTATATTTCACCCCTGTTGCACTTTGTGGCATATTTGGGGGGGGGGGGATGCTCATATTACTGTTATGTACAGCATGACTAAGTCTTGAACTATGACACTGTCATTGTGAAGCATCGTTAATGCGGATTAACGATGTCTTTTAATCCAAACCAAACCAGTTTATGGTAAATTCAATGTAAAGAACCATACTGCAATGTTCGTCGAAAAAGCAAGAAGTATATTTATATAAGTATTAGATTGCTTTCGACGAAGGCTGCAGCAAGAAATTTTTAATTAAATTTGCCCTACACTGGTTGCGTTGAGATTAAAAGACATTCTGCTTAAACACACTAAGATTTACTGTGACAGTGTCATGATTTAAAGCTTCATAACAGAAAATGCAGAAAATTCGTCAGCAAGAAAAACAAACTAAGTTCTAAAAAAAAAACCTTTGATCAGAAAACTAAAATTAAAAATGATAGTGAATTGCACAAAATTTGTTGCTTGCTTCGCACACGCGTTTCGACTTAATATTTCTTGTGACGCCGAAGCACGTGCATGCAGCAATCTGTTAGTTTTGTGCAATAAAAAAATTTAAATTTTAATTAAAATTCTTTTTTTCCATACATGCTCTGTTTATCTTCGAAATAGCAACGTACTGTGAATAATGCACCTATAACTAAAATTAGACCCGCTATATAGACAGGCCGACGCATCAAGCTTAAGTTTTACCACTTTGGATCCAACTTATAAACTTTGACTTTCAATTTTCATTGTTGCGGCGCTAGAGTTACCAGAAAAAGCTTCAAGACATTGCCAAGCTTTGTTAAATTCGCGTGAAAAATTACCAAAACGCCATAACTCGCCAAAAAAGACAACCACTCACCGAAAAAGACAATTCTCAATCACGTTCTTGATCCAAAGTGGTCAAACTTAATCTTGATGCGCCGGCTCGTCTATATAGGGGCCTTAACTCTGTACCTCAGAACCAGACTAACGTAAGTCCATTTTCGTCATTTTTCAGTAGAGGGGAAAAACGATGTATTCGACAATCGTTTTTCCCCTCTACCGAAAAATGACGAAAATGGACTTACGTTAGTCTGGTTCTGAGGTACAGAACTAAAACCTTATTCATCATTCAGTGCCTATTAAGCAACATATTTTTCATTTTTTATCAGACAATACTGAAACCATAAAATTTACGGTGAAGCCACCAAAAAAATATTTCATGCGGGGTTTGCTATTTTGAGAAGTCAAGCTCATGGTCATGTTTAATTCAAGCAATGCAGTCTTTCATTTAGAAGCTTACTCAAATCGGTGGCAGCATTTCGGTGCATCTGACTTGAGCAACTTAAGTGGCACTGATGGCAAATGATTTGGGGGTAAGAAAAGTGCTTTCTAATGGATGGACGTCTGGAAAATAGAATACTGATGATCATTATGAGGCGAATCTTCGTGAAATTGGTCCATCAAGGGGCACTGATTTATTTTACAGCTGGATTGAAATAAAAGTTCATTTTAATTCCCGTTGAGGAATTTCTTTTCGTTGGAAATTGTGGTTACGGGATTAGATCATTAGATATGGAATTTTGGATTTTGTTCATGGTAATTACTGAAAGTTTGTTTAATTTCCAGAGCTGTAAAAAAGTCATATTAAGATTTTTTTATACTAAAGAAAGAAACGATTTATTGGGAGTATAATGGATTTTATTATTTTACTTCAATTTCTGCTGCATTTTGGAAATTTTCTTCGTTTCTTAAGCATTAAATAAAATGATATTAAGCACGATTACACAGGTACAGAAACGACAACTTAGTATACATCATTTAAGAACATAAATATTTAATTAGAATAATTTACTTTAGTTTATAGTACAGAACAAAACTTTTTTTAAAGAAAAATATGCACCAGTATTATTATTTACAGAATTTCTTTTACTTTCTAAAAATAGTTTAAAACTGTTTGTCCATACACCTCATTGCTCTTTACTTCCGAAAAAAAATCATACTTTGCAAATTATAATATAGTGCTTAATGAGTAGTAATTGTAACTAAAATTATTTTTTAAAAAATTACAGTCAATATTTTAGAGTAAAGTACAGTAAAATGACAAATAGAGTAAGACGACGAATTTACACTAGCTATAATTCTTTAATTGTTATTAACATATAGCAAAGTACTTTTTGATTCTGATGTCTTGCGTAACGAAACAAGTGAGGTCAGAATGGATTTTTTTTTGCTAGTAGTAACCGGCAGAATGGGTTTTTCTTGCTTGTGGATGTAATATTTTGACTTCACAACGTAAGGAACTCAACGAGAATAAGTTTCTTCTTTTCATCATTTGTAAAGTACTGCTTTGGGTATCTCCTTTTGAAACATGAAAAATAAGTTTCCTTTTTTTAATTAAATTAAACACTTTCAACAAGTAGTGGGTATTAGTTTGAAAACTTCGATTCACATCCTACAGCAAAAAAAAAAGTAAGTCATCTTACACCACTTTACCCTATTTCAATTATGTACGACAACTACTACAACATGTTATGGTAATAATGGGCAGTCAACATTGTCAATATGCTTATTCTTAGTCAGACTTCATTATTTCATGACTTTCAAACGAATGCCTCAATTTACTTCACTTGTTTTTCAAGTAAGACATGTTTCTCACATCGATCTGCTTTCATGTACCTGAAAATTATCATCTTCAACTTATGCACGATACGTGTACGTGAAATCACTTTAAAAGTAAATGCACGTGATTCATCATGAAACTACTTTTAGAACAAACAACTCTCCTGATTAACTCTTATTGACCATTTTTAGTTAAATTAAGATTCTCTGACTTCTCAAATTATCAATAAAATGGTTATTCTTTCAATTGCAATTTTAAGATTTGTGACTATAGATATTAAGTATTTAGCCCTGAAATCTGTCAAAATTTGCCTTTCTTAAATTTACACGTAAATATTATTTCACGAATACATTAAGTTCTCGTCTTTGTTAACGAACGGTAGTAGTATAAAAGAAGAGTTAATTCCTAAAACAATTTTCCTTTTGCTTATTTTTAAACTTAAAGAAGATTCGTAAAACTCTAATTTTACTAAAATAAACGAAATTCAATTCGTTAACCTGCTTCATGAATGCCGCTTGTTAAGCGTCTTTCGCGAACAGCAATGTGCTTTGGTAAATTGGACAAACTAATAGTAAATTAGAATTAGTAAGCAGAGCAAATAAACCAGTGGAACGATTGAAATCAGTGAACATAAGACTAGCAAATAAAAAACTAAGTCTTGAAAATGTATGTGATAAAAAAAAGAGCTACTTCTAAGCTAAATGAACATAAAAGGAAGTAATGGAACAACCCTCGAATCGCTTTCGTATTTTCTACATTTGATTCTAAAGTTGCATACTGAATCTGATTGAGCAACATTTGGAAATGTTAAAAAAAAAAAAAAAACTGTACTGAAGTTTTATCAGTTTGGGCAAAACATTTTCGTTTTTTCCCAGTTATTATAGAAAATTTATGCAACCGGATGATATATGCACTTTTATGGTAATATGGGAACAATTAATGACACAAGAAATAAGTATTTGCTCCTGTTGAAAGTTATTTCGGGAAGTCGAACATGGTTAGTTACCATGTTAGTAGATCATTTTTAACGATAGATACTTTGTTCATTTAGAAGTAGGTTTTTCAGCTATTTTGTATTGCTATAGGTTGTTTTATGTATCATAGGACAAAAAACAAAGCAAAACATATATTCCTTAATTGATTATTTCTGTACCTCAGAACCAGACTAACGTAAGTCCATTTTCGTCATTTTTCAGTAGAGGGGAAAAACGATGTATTCGACAATAGTTTTCCCCCCTACCGAAAAATGACGAAAATGGACTTACGTTAGTCTGGTTCTGAGGTACAGATTTATCCGAAAGTAATTTATTCTGAAGCTAAAACCATAAACGAATAATGTAATCATATCTGAAAATGTTTCTGTTATGAACTCGACACAAAAGGCACTTTTAATGACCCTATCCAAGCATGAAAATTATGGATCGTCATTTATTTATCGTAGTTTAAAGATCTTTTGCCTTAAATTTAGTATAGAACTACCATATAGTCACAATATGGAACTATGGGTGAAGCAGTTGTCGGTCAGTAGTCTACCCCATGGCTAAATTGTCTGTAGTGGGTCAAGCAATATGCCATTCCTATGCTGACAACCGATGTACCTCATAGAACCCTTTGTGATTTTTTCCTATGGAATTTCATCAAAGGCAAGTGCTCGGGCCTACATTTCTAAAGGATTTATTCCTGTAAGTCAAGAGGAAATGGGGGCAACACCCCGGAACAGCGGACAACTGAAAGGCTCTAACTACTAATAGCGTAAAATCTGTAAAAAAATAATGTAAAATTTTGAATTTAAGAAAATGGCATGAGTTGCAATGTCGCAGAATCTATCTTACTGGAAGTGAACAAACATAGCATTTATAGACACTTAGATAAGTATAGTTTAACGGAAATTTTTTAAGAAAAAATAAAGTTGTTACAGCGTTAGTAGAAGAACTTTTCTTTTGTATCATTCAATATGAAATCTTGGAGTTAACGATGTTTTACACAAAAAAACATTAAAATGAAAACATCAACAGTAAAAATAATAATGATAAAATATAATGGTGGTGATAATTCCATTGCTTCTTCCACTATATACTTTTTTTGATCTAAGCATAAACTTATTTGCAAAATTGAAAATTTTTCGAACACTATAAAAGCAAAAGGGTACGTAATCATAAATTTGAAATGATCCTGACAAAACGTATTCTTCTCTTCCAGCCTTTCGAAAAGAGATGGTGGCGATGACGCTCCTCATACTCTTGTCTTGCTCGTGGATGGTTGCTGGACGTTATTTGCCAACCAGGTCAGATTCATCAAGGAGAGAACAGCTGAAAGAACTCCTGAAAGCGGTAAGGACTTTTCAGTATTTCTTTTCAGATGAAGACGTACGATAAGAATTGTTGCATAAATATATTAGTAAAATTAGTAACGTTCATTGTGGTAAAGGGAAACAAAACAATGTTCCGAATGTATACCCCCTCTTTTCCTTTGCATGAAATGAGACGAACGATCTTGTGCATTGTGTCCAAGACGACTAATTCTGTAGTAATAACTGTGTAGGAAAACAAGTTGACTTTATAAATATGTGTAAGCGAATGTTTCCGTTTACGCAAGAGACTAAGACGGCAATTGAAACATCCCACTTATTTCCCCATGTGATTGTCGCACACTCACAATCAATTTATACGCTTAAGAAATCCATTTAACCTGCGACTCGCTGCATTCATCAAATGCAATTTTAAATTATTTAAAAAGAAATTTCATTAAAAAAAAAATTATGCACTACATTTGTGTAAAATAAACGAAAAACGTAGTTTGCATCAAAACTAAACTTTTAAAATAGTAAAGAAAGAAAAGGGGGTGCGGGACAACTTAAAGCCAAAATTTTCCTACATTATTGATATAAAGCTAAAATAACGCATCTTTGGAGGACCCGGGAGCCCCCTATCATTCAAGTGAATAAGTTCTTGCTGATGAATACTATACACTTAAGAGGAATGTTTCTGATGCTAAACAAAAAAAAAAATTAATAATTGCCAAGTTTTTTTTTTTATCGAATCATGTGTGTGAATATGCTAATTTCTTACAGTTGAATGTTGTGTAAAATCTGTCAGTGAGGGAGAAAAACTGTACACATGCTTAATTCAGGGCATCCTTTTGTTCTAAGATCAGTTTTTTTTCCATTTAACAGAAAAAAAAAGTTTTTTTTTTTTTTTTTGTAAACCAGTGTTATTTGGTATAACCATTTGGTATATAAAAAGGTGATCATGACTTCTAGCTTTGAAAAACTCATGTTTTTAGTCTGCTGTAATGTTGTGATTTCACCTCTTCATCCAACAGTCAGCCTTTAAGTTTCTAAAATTTTATAGTTGTATGATCTCCATTAAGGCTGCGACATCGATGTCGATGTTTTAGAAACATCGATGTTTTTGCTAAAACATCGATGTTTTTACAATCGATGTTTGAGAGTCGATGTTTTCCCAACATCGATGCTTTGGGTTCGATGTTTTTTTCGAAGTCGATGTTTTATAATCCAGCCAAAAAAGCTTGATAAAAATATCGATATTCAGACGTATTAAGAAATTTTCATCCTTAATCAGAAGTTTCAGTATTATTCTAATTAGAAAACATTTTGTATGATTATTATCGATGTTTTGCTCTCGATGTTTTCAAAACATTTTTAATTTGCTTTCGCCATTTTTTAAAAAGTTTTATTGATCTCATTATTATTCTTTATGTAAACGTTTCACATTTCAGCAAAAAAAAAAATCATCAAGATATGCGGCCAAAAGTTATATTGTTGATCAGCCGTTACACTATCAATCTCGTTGAAAGACGTTTTTGATAGTTACCATCCATGTTTTCGGTCGATGTCTTTTAATGATCACTGTTTCGCATTCGATGTTTTTTTTTCTTTCGATGTCTGTTTTATACTTCAGCAAAAAGCAATAAAAATGCGTAAAAAAAGATTCATCTTTAACAGTTGCGATATCTATCGTATTGAAATATATTTTTTTAAATTACTACCGATCATTTACTATCAACGAATTTTCAACATCGTTGTTTTTGTTTTGCTTTAGAATTTTTTTTCAATAACGGTGTTTTATATTTAAATAAAAAAAGTTTCATAAAAATATATGACAAATAAAAAATAAAAAGTTAATCAACAGTTGCAGTAACTATCTCACTAAAAAAGTTTTCTACAATTGACATAAGATAAATCTAATTGAGTGACAAAAAGGGGGGCAATGTATTGGGGAGTTTCTGTATTACTGTACATTTAAATGTGTAAGTAATTTTTCTAAAAAAAGATCGATGTTTTGAAACATCGATGTTTGAAAACATCGATGTTTTTTGGTCGATGTATCAATATCATCGATGTCTTAATTTCGAACCATCGATGTCTTGAAACATCGATGTTTTGCCTTTGATGTCACACCCCTAATCTCCATACTTTCTAAAAATGAATAAAATTTCCATTTTAAGGCAACCCATTGATTACCACAAAGCTTCATTAAGGTATTTCAAACATGATATTTCTTAAATTTTCCACAATAACAGTAAACTCAAGAATCATCTGAAAGACAATGAAATTTAAAATAAAACTAAATCACATATTTTTTGATTGCCGTGGAATTCTAGCTATAAATTCAGTTCTTTTCTGTTGCATTAGAATAATTCATAAATAATCTTTGTTTATTGCATTGATTTTTTGAAATCTGGTTTGATTAAAAAAAACGAAGCTCTCATATACTTTTTCTCAACGGTAATTTTCATGAAATATCGAAGTCTTTCTTGAAACTACTTCTCCTTCTCATTCAACTCTTCTACTTCTTCCTTTACTGTTTTCCTTCCTAAAATTTACTTCGTTTTTCGTGTTCTCAATGTTCTCTCTGCTCCTTTAATTTGTTATAAATACTCTGTTTCAACTTTGTTATCATCACTTCCATCTCAGACCTAGATTTCATGAAATCTTGAAGCCTTTCTTGCAACTGTTTCTCATTCAGTTATTCTAGTCCTTTCTTTTCTATTTTTCAGCCAGTAATTTACTTTGTTTTCTGTGTTCTCTATTATTAGCTCTGCTTCTGTATTTTGTTATAAATGCAATGTTTCAATTTTTTAATTTTCATTTTCATCTCAGGTGAATTTTATATGAAATCTTAAAGTCTCTTATTAAATTCTTTTTCAGTAATTTCTACAAGCCCAGGTAGCACAAATAACCTTTAAACGTTTTATAAACGTTTTTAAGCGGTTGTTACAACTTTAATAACCATTTTACAACCTTTAAAAAACGAAGTGTGCTACTTGGGAGGGCTCTCTTTTCTACTTTTAGGGTCATAATTTACTTTCTTTTCCGTTCTCAACTGTTGACTCTGCCTCTGTATGCTGGTATCAATACCCTATTCCAAAATTGTTTTTATTATTTTACTCTAAAACTTTAGTGCTGTGCTTTGATGCTATGCATTGATGAATAGCCTCTATCTTTCCCTTTAAATAGCTGACTAATTTAATTTATTCCCACTTAGTGCTTTAAATACATTTTTAGTTGAATTTCATAGTGAAAACGTTGCTTATGATACTGAAAAATATAATTTTTATATTTTTTTCTTCAAATATAATATTTTAAGAAGGCAACATTTAATAGGGAACTATTTTATGAAAATTCCTGATATCTATGAGATTTTTAATGCAAATGTGGTTCCATAAACGGATTGATTCTTTGATATTTGGCTTCAATTCAATCCTTCTTACCAAATTAAGTCTCTGATTTGGTCTCAAAAGGGCTACACTAAAGACAAACTACACAAAGGAATGAAAAACATAAAAAAAGGAGATACAGCAAAAAATGGGAACAGATTTCAATTCGAAGATTTGATTATGGCTGCGTTCCAACAGCGAATCATATTTCTTCGCGTTGCATTCCCGAATTTGATTATAAGGAGTATGTTTCAACTTGTTTTTTTTAAAGTTCACTGCACTTTCTTCAAAATTACGATCATTTTTTCAAAAGAAAAACGATCGAAAATGTATAGCTTCGAATTGTGACCTCATTTAGCTTAGCTTTGAAACCTTTATTGTTAGCTTGTATTAAACACTACAGAATCTTTGTATTATATTCTCTTATTTCTATTCAATGAAAAGGACTTAAAATATAACAAGCTAAGTAAATACAATGTAGTCACGAGAAAACATGATTATGATTAATCCATATGTAATAAAATGCAACTCAGGTTGTCAATTATTGCTCTATATTACCTTATGTATTTCTATTTCATTTACGCTCTCTGACAAACATAAGTTGCTTGTGTAGTCATGAGGGAATAAAGAGAAACACTCTTTCGTACTTGAGAAATACTTGCACTAGGTGCATGAAAGGTGTCAAATTTTCAGAACCAATAAACTCTGCATAATTATACTACCAAAATAATGTTAATGCGTCTTCTGTATATTAAAATGAACATCAACTTCAAAATTTTCAATCACAAACCATCTTTCTAAACACACATTTGTTATCAGCGCCATAATTTAACTTTGCACACAAAATTTGTTTATATTGATCTGCTTGTGTTTTTTCACAATTTTATTTATAGAAATTCATGTCGCAAAAGTTTTTTTTTTTTTTTTGGAATTTTTCATATTAAAATATTTTGGATACTACAAAGACCTTATTAAAATTAAAGTTTGAACCAGCCCAATAATAAATAGTTCATTTACTGACTCAAAAATAGAAATTTAGTTTGCTAATGATTTAGGAAATCAATATTTGAAAAAATATCATTTGAACCCAAATTATATTTTAATGAAAATACAGTCTAGAAGCATTTTTATACGGATATCTAAAATTTGAACTCAAAATACTCAGTAGTTTTTATGATATCCTAAACATATACTTCACTGCCTTTTAAAAGATTATTTAGCTTGCAAACGAAAACGTTAGAAGTTGATGTATTTGTTACGAAAGAGTAAAAGCTCAAAAAAAGCAATGCAATTACTTAGAATATTGCATTATTTCCGTAAAGTAGTTTTTATGCTACATGTTTCTGGTAGGTAGGAGAAAATAGGATATATAACATCCTTGACTAAGTAAAGTAGAAATATTTAATCGTATTAGAAAATGTGTGGGCCTTGTAAAAGCGGTAAACTGGGCTCTCAACAAATACTGACGTATAAAACTTGCATCTCACCCACTTTTGTTCCTTGAAAAAACTTCACAAATGATCTTGATGTAGCAGTTAGTCTTATAGGTTCTGTGCTGTTAATTACACCATATGCAAAGTATAAGCAAGAATGTTGCACTTTTTTTTCTTTTTATCTATAACCAAATTTGTTTGTTTTTTTTTTTTTGTAAAAATAGTTGTGCAAATATAGTATAAGTTGTAAAAATATATAGTAGTTGCTCATTTCTAGAATTTTATATTACTTAAAATTACCGCATTAGCTTCTTTTTCCATGTATTCTTTAAAAGCATTATAGACAAAACAAATTATTTTCCTAATTCATTTTTTACATGTTGCCACTTGAAAATTTAAAAACTGTTGCATTTAGTTTGCAAGTTTATGCCCTAAATGCACTACTCTTTCAACAAACATACCATAAAACCTTCCTATTTGTTATGAACAATATTTTCCTTTTGCCATATTCATTTGCATTATATTGTGGAAACTCTTTTTCGGAAAGAGAAAAGTCTCATGCAGAAAATTTTTAACTACCCCAGTTAAAGTTATTATTTATTTATAAAGGTTACTATTTTTAAAGTGTTACGTATTTACTTATTTATTTATTTTTACTCCTATTCAGAAATGTTTCTGTTTAAACTAGTACTTAACTAAAAGAGCAGGCATTTCTAAAGTCAAAGTGTACAGTAGTATTCCAGTAATCTACCGTGCTAAGTACAAAAGTCGTATCTGCACTTTTTAACAAAATTGAGTTATTGTCACCACGTGGTTCTCAGTGATGTAGATTACTTAAATACAACGCGTTATGGTTATTTGAGAATGGGAAATATTTTTTCAAAAAATCTGGAAAAGTGCCTCCTGAATCAAAGACATTGAGGCACAAAACGTTAAACAGCAAGATCTTAGTTTGAGATCGTCTGCAGGTACCACTTTTGCGCTTAGTGCGGCAGTAATCAACTCCGTATTACGTCATACTTTTTCTTCATTTTTTAGAATAAAAATTGGAATGTGAAATTGGAATTTAGAGAAGCAACATTTTATAAAGAGTTCTTTTTTCAATACGCTTTTATTAGTTTCACTCGTGGGTTTGTTTGTCAGTATGTATGTAACTCTGAATAAAAGATAAAATTCAAGCTTTTTCCAAACATAAAAGTAACATATTTAATACTATTATTAATACTAAAAGATAAACTATATTATTACACGTTGATGTGCTCAAGTGTTTCGGTTGTTTGTATGTAACTCTGAATAAAAAATAAAATTCACGCTATTTCCAAACATAAAAGCAACATATTTAATACTATTATTAGTACTAAGAGTTAAACTATATTATCCCAAGTAGCACACTTCGTTTTTTGAAGGTTGTAAAAGGGTTATTAACGTTGTAACAACCGCTTAAAAACGTTTATAAAATGTTTAAAGGTGATTTGTGCTACCTGGGATTACACGTTGATGTGTTCAAGTGTTTCAGTTGTTTGTATGTAGCTCTGAATAAAAGATAAAATTCACGTTCTTTGTAAATATAAAAGTAATATACTTAGTTCTATTATTAGTACTAAAGGCTAAAATATATTATATAAACTATATTACTATGTTAAATGATGATGCATTATAAGTGTATCTAAAAGCACATTTCTTAGTTTTTTTTAAACTAATTTATTTACTCTCCAGTTCCTCCTGCAAGACATGCCAGAAGATCATGACTCCGGCAGATCCAGCTATCCGTTCGAATACCACGTGGGGGCGATGGCCAAACGTTCGATCCCAGACCCAGAGAGGCCATCGGCATTCCAATCTGACGTCGAATAAGTGAAAAAGTTCAGCTCGGCAGAGCGCTCACAAGTAAAATTGTAAAAAGTATTGAGGTGAACTTTCAGATTCCTCGAACGCTTAAAAATTTATTTATTCACATTTTAAACCTCAACGTTTGTTTTGTTTTATTGTTTCAAATTTATAGTTCCGTAAGCAAATCAATGATTTATGCATCAGTTTGAAATGTTTACGCTTATCTATGTAATTTTTGTAAACATAAGGATAATAAACTGGTTAACTGGTTTTTCTCTGTGTCTATCTTACTAATAATTAAAGAGATGAGACGTTTGTCTATTTGTATACATGTATTTTTGTGTATGGATATGGATATTTATGTTTAAAGAAGGGTCTAGTGATATATTTACCTCGAATTCGTTCTGTCACCAAGGACAAATCACTAATATAAAAAATACGGTATATTTAGCACATTCGAAGCATCAAGAGTTACTACTGTTTATCTATACTAGAAAGCAACTTAACTTGACACTGAACGTCACTACAGGCGGAGCCGATAAGAGCTTACAAGCAGTCAGCGATCTCCTCTAATTCGCCAAGTAGGCTGTGACGTTTTATCTAGCTCGTTTTTCATAGGCTAACGTCACGCAAACGTCACGATGTTTTCGTCAAGAAAAGTTGCAGTGTAGTATACAAGTGTAGTGAAAAGCTGAAGATCTGGTTTTTGGCGAAAATCGACACATCTCACGTGGAGCGTTTGGAGCAGTAATGTGTGGTGAACGTGTTAGAAACACACTTGCTATTTGCTGCATGAGTGCAACAGAATTGCTACACCCCCTCCCTCCCCATGCTTATTTTCAAAAGAATACGTTCCATGTATTTGCTTATCGTAAAAGCACCCCCTGGTGAGCAATATGCTTGTCTAAAAAAATGTTGGATCACAAACGATAACTCACCACAATTGATACAATATTTCATCAAAACCGTTAAACCAAGAGCATAGATGCATTAAACTTGGTTAACGAGAGTGATATAATAATGCTTTCTCTTAAAGCACACCATGCAAGATGTTATCTTTTTTCAGGCTCTGTCTACATATTTTAATTGAGTGTGTGATACATGGATGCGAGAACATCCAATGAGATCCATTACCCAATATCGAACAGAAGAACTGTTTGGTAACTCTTATGGGTAAGCCTCAATCAAGGACATGGCAAATGTTGTGAGTTGATTCTAAAAAACAGGAGTTTGACCGGTTAATTGACATGTGTTAAGCGGCATTGACTTGACTGGAGCAGAGTTCGATGTAAGTAATCCAGATAAAACTACTCAAAGTGAGCAGGCTACATGTACGGTGTAAGTTGTACTGTTGTACACCATGTACAAGAACTAGCTACGACTTAAATTAGTACAAGCTTTGCATAATCAGCGGATAGTTCTCATCAAAGCATGATTGTCAACTTTAACTATGATTTTGTAAAGGCCAGGCTCACATATCAATTTACCTAAAAAATATAAAACACAAAAAGGAAGGCTATCTCAGCAATCATTCTAACGCCGTATAAAAGAAGCATAGAACAGAAAAAGTCACACAAGAATAAGCAAGAAACTGCACAAAACAATTGTTATTGCAATATTTGTCATAAAGATGAAGCGCAAAACATGATTAAATGCATGAAATGCTATCTGTGAGTGTATCAACACTGCCTAAATGAGACCGAAGCAAAAGAAATTCTATTGCAAATCCTGGAAAAAAGATGTATAGTTCAAATATAAATTATTCTATGATTTTCTGGTACGGTCCAATTTAGGAAGCGCATGGTTTAATATAGGCGCATATATTCCTAAATTGGACTTTTGCAACTTTTTGTAAGATAATTTTTTTAAAAAAAATTTCCATATTTTTAGAAAATATAAGCTCCTAGGGCGGTTCCTGATTAAATTTAGCTTACGATGCCCTATTTTGTATTTTTGTTTTGCTTCACATTGAGCGACACAGGCATCCTGTTCTTAGGGGGTCCAATATAGGCGGTCTTCCCCTATGAATTTGCCTTATCACTGCAATGTGAATTCGTTTAATTTAACTTCATTTTTTAAGACTATTTTACAATCAAGCAACATTATCATTAACAATACTAAGATATAATAATTAAAAAGAAAATTTTACCGTTCCAATTATTTGAGCCAAAAACAAAAATTTTTTGTACCTTTATCCTTCGAGTGACTTTAAAAATGAAGATTTTAAGTAAATATTTCTATTTTCATTTGTTGAAGTTCTTTTTTTTTACATGTTAAACATATTGAGGCGTAGAAACAAACATTTGAAGACATTTTTATGCGATAAATTAAATAAGTGTAAGAAAAAAAGTGATAAAAATACTTTCCTTTTCTTATTTGAGTAGGTCACAGATGAGAGAAGAGAAAGTATCCAAGAACGTTTTCTATCTTGGCAGAAAAAGAATTGAATTCCATAAATTTTTAATTTTTCTTACTCGATATATGTAAAAAAAAAGTTTAAAACCGACACAGAAAATGTTAAAAAGAGCTAGGAAAAGCTACATAAAATCCTAATAAAAACTAAAGAAACAGAATTTCTTAAATGAAAAGGGATTTAAATACTGAGTTTAAACATTGCGTAGAAAAAATTAAACTAAATACACTAACAAAGCATTTTTTTCATCTGTTTCCGCAGGAGAAATCGATTTATTCACAATTATTTCAGCTTCTATTCCTTCAATTTAATTAATATATAAGTCTTGAGTATCAAATTTCACTTATGTCTACAAAAAGTCCGCTTTTTCTGTGTTTCTTTTTTAAGAAATCGATATGCTTGAAATCAACAGAAAACATAAACCAAAAGAAAAAGGAAATATTTCAACCATAAAATAACAACTCGAATTAAATTAAGATAATGATAAGTATATTAGAGTGTCAAATTAAAGAACAGAAGCAAGTAAAGTTGTATTTTTACAATCAATAGTTTTTAATGCATTTTTTGTGAGCAGACAAGCTTATCGAGTAGCTAAAAAATTTCTGCTCATTAAAGTATCATTAAAAAAAAGTTTTTTTTTTCCTTAAACAAACCTCGTGTGTTGCTTAAAATAAAATTTAACAAAATAATATCTAATTACTTATTGTATCATGTTAGTTTGAAAGTTCTTACTTGGGAACACGGATTGCTCGTGCATTATTATACCTTTAATTACAAACGAAATGAGCCTCATATTTCTTCAATCTTTGATGTAAAACAGTAGCAAACTGTGTCTTGTGTAATACAGCGGACTCTTTATGAAAGGATCGTGAAGAGCAGAGTAAAGTAAAATAAGAATATACACATAAATAATACTAATAATAATAGTTAAAATGTGGATGATTTATATTATTCTTATAAGCAAATTTGCAAAAAATATGTGGAGAACAATGGGCTGTTGTTTCGCCTAGTTTCTGTCAGTAACATGTTTCGAAAAATCCAGGTAGGATTCCGCTAAAAATTAGTAACCTTCCTTAAGAATTCAGAAATCTTCCAAATGTGGCAATAAATCGAACTTACCCTCAAGAAGGTTTAGGTTATGTTGGCACAAGGGGTGCGACATTGAAGAAAAAGCATCGATGTTTCAAGACATTGATGTAGGAAAATAAGGACACCCATGGTATTTATACATAGACTAAAAAACATCGATGTTTTCAAATATCAATGTCTCAAAACATCAACCTTTTTTTAAAAAAATGCTTACATATTTGAATGTACAGTTATTCAGTTATTTCCCATTACAAGTGATTCTTTACATCACTCAATTAGATATATCTTGTCTCCTGAAAAAACATCAACCGTAAGATATCGATGTCAATTAAGAAAACCTTTTTCAGTGAGATATATACTGCAACTGCTCATTAACTGTATAACTTTTTTGTGGCGTATTTTTATAAAACCTTTATTTTATTGAAACATCATCGAAAAAAATATCAAATGCAAAACAACGATGTTTAAAAATCAATGACAGTAAAATTATCGTTAGTTTTTCAAAAAAAAAACTTTTTTTCAATTTGTAGATATTAGAACTGTTGGTTGAAGAAATATGAATCTTTTTTGTTGAATATTTTTAGTGTTTTTTGCTAAAATGTAAAAGGGACATCAAAAGAAGAAGGACAATCATTGAATGCGAAACAACGATCATTAAAAGACATCAGAAAAAAAAATAAGTAACGGCGAAAGCAAATTAGAGATGCTGCAGAACCATCGATTTGGAATTAATAGCGCAGAAAAGAGAGTTAAAATAATTTATTTGTGCAAAACCAAGATAAAACTCCCTAGAAATGCAAGAGAAGGGCATAAATAGTCCCATTATGTAAAGGCAGTTCAAAGTCGAATGTTGGTGACTGGCGACTGCTAATCTAGAGATTTTATGGACACACAAACTAAACCAGTACATGTAACTTATAGGGTTTATCCATGAACCTAATTTTGTCCTACTCGCCAGTTACTTCTTTTGAAACCGCAGTCACCAAACGTAGAGAAAACGTTCCATTGCTCCATCCCCCTTGGAGGAATTGGAGCTAAAATCTAATGCTATCTCAGCAATCATTCTAAGGCTATCTCAGCAATAGAATGAGATAGGCCTCATTCTATTGCTATCTCAGCAATCATTCTAACGCCGTATAAAAGAAGCATAGAACAGAAAAAGTCACACAAGAATAAGCAAGAAACTGCACAAAACAATTGTTATTGCAATATTTGTCATAAAGATGAAGCGCAAAACATGATTAAATGCATGAAATGCTATCTGTGAGTGTATCAACACTGCCTAAATGAGACCGAAGCAAAAGAAATTCTATTGCAAATCCTGGAAAAAAGATGTATAGTTCAAATATAAATTATTCTATGATTTTCTGGTACGGTCCAATTTAGGAAGCGCATGGTTTAATATAGGCGCATATATTCCTAAATTGGACTTTTGCAACTTTTTGTAAGATAATTTTTTTAAAAAAAATTTCCATATTTTTAGAAAATATAAGCTCCTAGGGCGGTTCCTGATTAAATTTAGCTTACGATGCCCTATTTTGTATTTTTGTTTTGCTTCACATTGAGCGACACAGGCATCCTGTTCTTAGGGGGTCCAATATAGGCGGTCTTCCCCTATGAATTTGCCTTATCACTGCAATGTGAATTCGTTTAATTTAACTTCATTTTTTAAAACTATTTTACAATCAAGCAACATTATCATTAACAATACTAAGATATAATAATTAAAAAGAAAATTTTACCGTTCCAATTATTTGAGCCAAAAACAAAAATTTTTTGTACCTTTATCCTTCGAGTGACTTTAAAAATGAAGATTTTAAGTAAATATTTCTATTTTCATTTGTTGAAGTTCTTTTTTTTTACATGTTAAACATATTGAGGCGTAGAAACAAACATTTGAAGACATTTTTATGCGATAAATTAAATAAGTGTAAGAAAAAAAGTGATAAAAATACTTTCCTTTTCTTATTTGAGTAGGTCACAGATGAGAGAAGAGAAAGTATCCAAGAACGTTTTCTATCTTGGCAGAAAAAGAATTGAATTCCATAAATTTTTAATTTTTCTTACTCGATATATGTAAAAAAAAAGTTTAAAACCGACACAGAAAATGTTAAAAAGAGCTAGGAAAAGCTACATAAAATCCTAATAAAAACTAAAGAAACAGAATTTCTTAAATGAAAAGGGATTTAAATACTGAGTTTAAACATTGCGTAGAAAAAATTAAACTAAATACACTAACAAAGCATTTTTTTCATCTGTTTCCGCAGGAGAAATCGATTTATTCACAATTATTTCAGCTTCTATTCCTTCAATTTAATTAATATATAAGTCTTGAGTATCAAATTTCACTTATGTCTACAAAAAGTCCGCTTTTTCTGTGTTTCTTTTTTAAGAAATCGATATGCTTGAAATCAACAGAAAACATAAACCAAAAGAAAAAGGAAATATTTCAACCATAAAATAACAACTCGAATTAAATTAAGATAATGATAAGTATATTAGAGTGTCAAATTAAAGAACAGAAGCAAGTAAAGTTGTATTTTTACAATCAATAGTTTTTAATGCATTTTTTGTGAGCAGACAAGCTTATCGAGTAGCTAAAAAATTTCTGCTCATTAAAGTATCATTAAAAAAAAGTTTTTTTTTTCCTTAAACAAACCTCGTGTGTTGCTTAAAATAAAATTTAACAAAATAATATCTAATTACTTATTGTATCATGTTAGTTTGAAAGTTCTTACTTGGGAACACGGATTGCTCGTGCATTATTATACCTTTAATTACAAACGAAATGAGCCTCATATTTCTTCAATCTTTGATGTAAAACAGTAGCAAACTGTGTCTTGTGTAATACAGCGGACTCTTTATGAAAGGATCGTGAAGAGCAGAGTAAAGTAAAATAAGAATATACACATAAATAATACTAATAATAATAGTTAAAATGTGGATGATTTATATTATTCTTATAAGCAAATTTGCAAAAAATATGTGGAGAACAATGGGCTGTTGTTTCGCCTAGTTTCTGTCAGTAACATGTTTCGAAAAATCCAGGTAGGATTCCGCTAAAAATTAGTAACCTTCCTTAAGAATTCAGAAATCTTCCAAATGTGGCAATAAATCGAACTTACCCTCAAGAAGGTTTAGGTTATGTTGGCACAAGGGGTGCGACATTGAAGAAAAAGCATCGATGTTTCAAGACATTGATGTAGGAAAATAAGGACACCCATGGTATTTATACATAGACTAAAAAACATCGATGTTTTCAAATATCAATGTCTCAAAACATCAACCTTTTTTTAAAAAAATGCTTACATATTTGAATGTACAGTTATTCAGTTATTTCCCATTACAAGTGATTCTTTACATCACTCAATTAGATATATCTTGTCTCCTGAAAAAACATCAACCGTAAGATATCGATGTCAATTAAGAAAACCTTTTTCAGTGAGATATATACTGCAACTGCTCATTAACTGTATAACTTTTTTGTGGCGTATTTTTATAAAACCTTTATTTTATTGAAACATCATCGAAAAAAATATCAAATGCAAAACAACGATGTTTAAAAATCAATGACAGTAAAATTATCGTTAGTTTTTCAAAAAAAAAACTTTTTTTCAATTTGTAGATATTAGAACTGTTGGTTGAAGAAATATGAATCTTTTTTGTTGAATATTTTTAGTGTTTTTTGCTAAAATGTAAAAGGGACATCAAAAGAAGAAGGACAATCATTGAATGCGAAACAACGATCATTAAAAGACATCAGAAAAAAAAATAAGTAACGGCGAAAGCAAATTAGAGATGCTGCAGAACCATCGATTTGGAATTAATAGCGCAGAAAAGAGAGTTAAAATAATTTATTTGTGCAAAACCAAGATAAAACTCCCTAGAAATGCAAGAGAAGGGCATAAATAGTCCCATTATGTAAAGGCAGTTCAAAGTCGAATGTTGGTGACTGGCGACTGCTAATCTAGAGATTTTATGGACACACAAACTAAACCAGTACATGTAACTTATAGGGTTTATCCATGAACCTAATTTTGTCCTACTCGCCAGTTACTTCTTTTGAAACCGCAGTCACCAAACGTAGAGAAAACGTTCCATTGCTCCATCCCCCTTGGAGGAATTGGAGCTAAAATCTAATGCTATCTCAGCAATCATTCTAAGGCTATCTCAGCAATAGAATGAGATAGGCCTCATTCTATTGCTATCTCAGCAATCATTCTAACGCCGTATAAAAGAAGCATAGAACAGAAAAAGTCACACAAGAATAAGCAAGAAACTGCACAAAACAATTGTTATTGCAATATTTGTCATAAAGATGAAGCGCAAAACATGATTAAATGCATGAAATGCTATCTGTGAGTGTATCAACACTGCCTAAATGAGACCGAAGCAAAAGAAATTCTATTGCAAATCCTGGAAAAAAGATGTATAGTTCAAATATAAATTATTCTATGATTTTCTGGTACGGTCCAATTTAGGAAGCGCATGGTTTAATATAGGCGCATATATTCCTAAATTGGACTTTTGCAACTTTTTGTAAGATAATTTTTTTAAAAAAAATTTCCATATTTTTAGAAAATATAAGCTCCTAGGGCGGTTCCTGATTAAATTTAGCTTACGATGCCCTATTTTGTATTTTTGTTTTGCTTCACATTGAGCGACACAGGCATCCTGTTCTTAGGGGGTCCAATATAGGCGGTCTTCCCCTATGAATTTGCCTTATCACTGCAATGTGAATTCGTTTAATTTAACTTCATTTTTTAAAACTATTTTACAATCAAGCAACATTATCATTAACAATACTAAGATATAATAATTAAAAAGAAAATTTTACCGTTCCAATTATTTGAGCCAAAAACAAAAATTTTTTGTACCTTTATCCTTCGAGTGACTTTAAAAATGAAGATTTTAAGTAAATATTTCTATTTTCATTTGTTGAAGTTCTTTTTTTTTACATGTTAAACATATTGAGGCGTAGAAACAAACATTTGAAGACATTTTTATGCGATAAATTAAATAAGTGTAAGAAAAAAAGTGATAAAAATACTTTCCTTTTCTTATTTGAGTAGGTCACAGATGAGAGAAGAGAAAGTATCCAAGAACGTTTTCTATCTTGGCAGAAAAAGAATTGAATTCCATAAATTTTTAATTTTTCTTACTCGATATATGTAAAAAAAAAGTTTAAAACCGACACAGAAAATGTTAAAAAGAGCTAGGAAAAGCTACATAAAATCCTAATAAAAACTAAAGAAACAGAATTTCTTAAATGAAAAGGGATTTAAATACTGAGTTTAAACATTGCGTAGAAAAAATTAAACTAAATACACTAACAAAGCATTTTTTTCATCTGTTTCCGCAGGAGAAATCGATTTATTCACAATTATTTCAGCTTCTATTCCTTCAATTTAATTAATATATAAGTCTTGAGTATCAAATTTCACTTATGTCTACAAAAAGTCCGCTTTTTCTGTGTTTCTTTTTTAAGAAATCGATATGCTTGAAATCAACAGAAAACATAAACCAAAAGAAAAAGGAAATATTTCAACCATAAAATAACAACTCGAATTAAATTAAGATAATGATAAGTATATTAGAGTGTCAAATTAAAGAACAGAAGCAAGTAAAGTTGTATTTTTACAATCAATAGTTTTTAATGCATTTTTTGTGAGCAGACAAGCTTATCGAGTAGCTAAAAAATTTCTGCTCATTAAAGTATCATTAAAAAAAAGTTTTTTTTTTCCTTAAACAAACCTCGTGTGTTGCTTAAAATAAAATTTAACAAAATAATATCTAATTACTTATTGTATCATGTTAGTTTGAAAGTTCTTACTTGGGAACACGGATTGCTCGTGCATTATTATACCTTTAATTACAAACGAAATGAGCCTCATATTTCTTCAATCTTTGATGTAAAACAGTAGCAAACTGTGTCTTGTGTAATACAGCGGACTCTTTATGAAAGGATCGTGAAGAGCAGAGTAAAGTAAAATAAGAATATACACATAAATAATACTAATAATAATAGTTAAAATGTGGATGATTTATATTATTCTTATAAGCAAATTTGCAAAAAATATGTGGAGAACAATGGGCTGTTGTTTCGCCTAGTTTCTGTCAGTAACATGTTTCGAAAAATCCAGGTAGGATTCCGCTAAAAATTAGTAACCTTCCTTAAGAATTCAGAAATCTTCCAAATGTGGCAATAAATCGAACTTACCCTCAAGAAGGTTTAGGTTATGTTGGCACAAGGGGTGCGACATTGAAGAAAAAGCATCGATGTTTCAAGACATTGATGTAGGAAAATAAGGACACCCATGGTATTTATACATAGACTAAAAAACATCGATGTTTTCAAATATCAATGTCTCAAAACATCAACCTTTTTTTAAAAAAATGCTTACATATTTGAATGTACAGTTATTCAGTTATTTCCCATTACAAGTGATTCTTTACATCACTCAATTAGATATATCTTGTCTCCTGAAAAAACATCAACCGTAAGATATCGATGTCAATTAAGAAAACCTTTTTCAGTGAGATATATACTGCAACTGCTCATTAACTGTATAACTTTTTTGTGGCGTATTTTTATAAAACCTTTATTTTATTGAAACATCATCGAAAAAAATATCAAATGCAAAACAACGATGTTTAAAAATCAATGACAGTAAAATTATCGTTAGTTTTTCAAAAAAAAAACTTTTTTTCAATTTGTAGATATTAGAACTGTTGGTTGAAGAAATATGAATCTTTTTTGTTGAATATTTTTAGTGTTTTTTGCTAAAATGTAAAAGGGACATCAAAAGAAGAAGGACAATCATTGAATGCGAAACAACGATCATTAAAAGACATCAGAAAAAAAAATAAGTAACGGCGAAAGCAAATTAGAGATGCTGCAGAACCATCGATTTGGAATTAATAGCGCAGAAAAGAGAGTTAAAATAATTTATTTGTGCAAAACCAAGATAAAACTCCCTAGAAATGCAAGAGAAGGGCATAAATAGTCCCATTATGTAAAGGCAGTTCAAAGTCGAATGTTGGTGACTGGCGACTGCTAATCTAGAGATTTTATGGACACACAAACTAAACCAGTACATGTAACTTATAGGGTTTATCCATGAACCTAATTTTGTCCTACTCGCCAGTTACTTCTTTTGAAACCGCAGTCACCAAACGTAGAGAAAACGTTCCATTGCTCCATCCCCCTTGGAGGAATTGGAGCTAAAATCTAATGCCACTCACATAGGGGTACATACTATGCGAACCAATTTTCGTAAAATTTAATGCATTAGTTTTCGCACGACGGCGGCCACAAAAAAAGAAGAAAAATAATAATAATAATATTAATAATAATAAATTTTAAAAAATTTTTAAAAAAGATCACACACACACAAATAGATATTTTCCACTAATGATAAAAATGGTCAGGTAACTTAAAACGTGCAAATCCGTCGAAATTCGGAATTCGAACATTTTCACAAATCCAATGCTTTTTTCTACATATTAAATAATAAAAAGAAGTAAATATGAGTGTTTTCTGAGAATTGTAAGAGCTTCATGCTCATATAAAACATTTTATTTTTGAAGCCCAATGTTACATATCCAAACCTGACTCCAGTCAGCGATTTTCAAAATGCAGAAAATCATCAGCGTCTATGTCACATGATTATACGGCTAGTTGAGGATCATTTGAGTCCTCAAATACGGCTTCTGGAGGAAAACAAAACTCTCAAGTGGTAAAGAGGATCTACCGATGATAGTGTTACATAAGAGAGCACCTTGGTCACACTTGGTTCACAAATATCAAAGAATCAATGCACAGTACCATTAGAAATAACAAATTTGTTCATATTTTGCTTACAGATAAAATCTATGGTTTTAGTGCGAATATTAAGAGAGAAAAAAAATTAAAAAGGCCTCTACACACACATAAAACGTTCTAACATGCCTCTAAATAAAGCGAGACCTCGCCTGCAAAACAAAAATTTAATTTGTGTGTTTATTTCTGAAAAAGCTTTTCAAAGAGTTCAAGAGGTTTTGTAACCTTCACTCTTTGCACAATTTCGTTTTATGGCACGCTTTTTGCCTCCTCACCTCGTTGGCGCAGCATAGCACATTAGGGTTCTTGAGCAAAAAAAAAAAAAAACTATAGAATCAACCGACCTAAGTCAAAACAAGATTTTTTTACAAAATACTGAACCTTTTAGAGCACTCTAAGTATCTAGAGCAAGTTAGTGCATTCATGACACCCTCCTCCCCTTCCCCACATGATACTATGTATGTAGTAGGGCTGCGACATCGATGTCGATGTTTTGGAAACATCGATGTTTTTGCTGAAAAATCGATGTTTTTACTGTCGATATTTGAGGGTCGATGTTTTCCCAACATCGATGTTTTGGGTTCGATGTTTTTTTCGATATTGATGTTCTATAATCCAGCAGAAAAAGCTTGATAATAATATGCGATATGCAGACGTATTAAGAAGTTTCCATCCTTAATCAGAAGTTTCAGTATTAATCTCATTAGAAAACATTTTCTATGATTTTTTCGATGTTTTGCTCTCGATGTTTCTAAAACTATCAATCTCGTTAGAAGACGTTTTTGATAGTTACCATCGATGTTTTAAGGTCGATGTCTTTTAATGATCACTGTTTCGCGCGTTCGATGTTTTTTTTTCTTTCGATGTCTGTTTTACACTTCAGCTAAAAGCAATAAAAATGTGCAATACAAAAGATTCATTTTTAGCAGTTGCAATATCTATCGTATTGAAATAGTTTTTTTTTAATTACTACCGATGAATTACGGTCAATTTTTTTTTTAAACATCGTTGTTTTTATTTTGCTTCAGAATTTTTTTTTTCGAGAACGGTGTTTTAAATTTCAACAAAAAAAGTTTCATAAAAATATGCGATAAGTAAAAGTTATACAGTTAATCAACAGTTGCAGTATCTATCTCGCCAAAAAAGTTTTCTATAATTGACATCGATACCATACGGTTGATGTTTTTCAGGAGACAAAAGATAAATCTAATTGAGTGAGATAAAGAGGCGCGATGTATTGGAGAGTTACTGTATTACTGTACATTTAAATGTGTACGTAATTTTTATAAAAAAAGATTTTGTTGATGATTGATGTTTTCAAACATCAATGTTTGAGAACATCGATGTTTTTTGGTCGATGTATCAATACCATCGATGTCTTAATTTCGAAACATCGATGTCTTGAAACATCGATGTTTTGCCTTCGATGTCGCGCCCCTAAGTATGTAGTATCAACTTATATTGTAATCTTTTGGAGAATGTAAGTTAAAACTCCAAAAATCAGTGTCGCTGAAAGTAATGAAAGTGGAAGGATAAAAGCTTACAAACATGATCCAATCGCGAAGTTTTATTAAAATTTTAGAAGGGTAGAAAACTATTTGGGATAAACCAGCACAACGTTCTGGAGATTAGCCAATTTCAGTATTGAAACAGCATATTTTATCGGTGGGTTTAGCCTGTCCTCTTAATTAGTTTGAAACTAATGTGCAATAAAACTGTATGCAGTGCAGAGAAGTAGCAAACTGGAACGCTAGTAATAAAAGCTGCACCAAAAGGAGAATTGTTGAGCTCGAAAATTTTAAATGTTTCAAGAAAAAATGCACTGTATAGTACTTATGAATGTGTGTGTGTGTGTGCAGTATGTGTCCATCTCTAAAGTTCGTACGGAACTAAGCGCACCTATTTTTCCAGATTCAAGCCTTTGATTTGCTAACAGCAGCCCTACATCTATTTTTCTTGACTGTTCTTGGTCTACAAGCTAATTCAAATATATTTCTTAAAGAGATAAAACAATTTAAAAAGTACGCATAGAGTGTTCATGAGAGGAACACAATAAAATTTCTTTAAAAATAACATAGAATTCTTTTTCTCAAAGTGCCAGTTGTGATGTGTGAGTAAATTCAAACTTTATTTTTTTTGCTGTAATATTTGCAAGGCAAGCACTTTTTTTTTTTGTTTTAAAGCAGAAAATGTCGAGAGCGAAAATGTGTCAATGCAGAGCTTTGACTGGCAAACTGCAAATAAATTACAATTTCAAAAAAAAAAATCCGAAATTAAAATTTGTATTTGAATAAGTTGAGAGAAAAAAACAAAACAAATTATGAAATATTTCTATGTAATGCTTTGCAAAGTGTCCTACTTTTTTCACATGATAATTCAAAAAATAAAGTTATTTTCCTTAAACTTCTTTGCATAGCTATTTAGTCCAATTATTATTTTTGTTCATTTTATTCTTGGTTGACTTATTTTATTCATTAATTTATTCATTTTTGATAGGGATACATTGTCTTTTGAATGTAATGTATGCATTGCAACAATATTTTAAACAAACTACATGACGTTGCCTCTCAGCAACATTAAGGCATCTAAGCCTAGAAACAACACTAAGATCTCCTACTCTTGTTCTGAGGCGTTGATATGTTTAATATTCGTCATACTAAACAATAAAGTTAATACAACGGCGTGAAAAAATGACAAAATCAATATAACAACTACGGGCAAGACTTTTTTCCAAATATAGTAAACTCCTGATTAACGGCGGTCGGATTATTCGCGGCTCGGATTTTACGCGGATCTTGCACGCATTAGTTTTCTTCCTCTTTTTTTTCAGAGATGGTTTACTGATTGCAAAAAAATACGCTTTTCAAGATATTTTGTTTTACATTCAATATTATCATTTTTAGCTGTAATTCAAATGAATGTGTAGTGTTAATGACTTTTTTTCATCTACTGCATAAACTAATATTGTTTTTACCTATTATTCGGTATGCGCTTAACCGTGCCACCTTATTCGGCGGATATTCGAGAGTTTACTGCATATTATTAGTTAATCAATATACACGTAGGTATTTTTAAGAAGCCTATGTAAATAAATTTGCATTTAATATTAATTCTAAAACAGTCATAAAAAATATAAATTTCTAAAAATATATTTTCATTTACTATAAGTTAAGTAAAAAATTGTGCTATATATTTCGTGCAATTTTTATAGTATAGCCTTTGTATGAGATGAGTTCTGCAAAAGAATCCTTGTCTAAGTCCAAAACAATGAAAATGAATTTATGTGAGTACATGATATCCCGAAATACTTGTTTTGATAGTAGAATAGCTGATACCAGCCTCAGAGAGAAGTCGATTAAAGCAAAAATTGAATGTCAGGGTAGAAATTATTTTTATGTTCACGGACAAGAAATTTCAAAGATGTTATCAATATGCATGGTTATTGTCGGCTAGGAAAATCACTTCCAGAAGAAGAAATTGGGTAATATTTCTTCATTGCCTTCCTATAAAACTGAGATTTCTTTGCTTCCAGGGTGAATTGTTTTGAAGTAATTCAAGTTTTTAATTTAAAACTCATTTATTATGATCAATACTATTTGATGAGTAAAAGTTGGAATTTATTCGCTTTTTATGCTATAAGTGTCGCTTTTACAATACGAAAAAAAATCTTGTTTATTTCAAAATGAATTCATTTTGAAATAAACAAGAACGTGTACAAAATTTGAATGAATAAACTTTTAATGTCAACTGTTAATAAACGTTAATATTCTAAATATAAAATTAAGCTGAACATCCGAGCGAACTAGTTATGGAGCGATGCATCAAAAATCGTGTAATAACAGCCTATTTTTTAAGCATAAACATTGATTTTTTTTTAATTTCTTTTAAATATATATTTTTTATTTTTTATGTGACTGAAGGCATATTAAGCAAAACTTACTTAAGTACTTGTATTGACGTTTTCTGACAGTTGAATTGTTAAAAATTTGATTAAAAAACATATATCATTACATTAAATATTAATTTCTGCCTAATTCTAGATAATGTTAACTATTTCACAGCCTAAAGTAGCTTCTAATAAATTAAAAATGTTACTACTTATTAGATAGTTTAACTGCTAAATAAGTACTAGTAACATTTCCTCTATCAGTGACTTTTTCTTTTCATTTCAGTTTTGATGAAATAATATATTTCTAAATAAACCAATTTATTGCATTTTAAGACAAAAATGCTTTAGTACTTACATAAAAATTTGTAAGGGAAAGAAAATAATAGTTCCAAAGGAAATAATATTATGATTTACCCCATACTCTGAGTAACTTACGGCAAATTTTTATGATAAATTGAAACATGAATTCAAGCAGTTTTTTGTTACAAATGCCTCTTTAAATTTTTCGAGAATTAAATAAAATTTGAAAATAATACACTGGCGGAAAAAAAATCCCAACACCAAGAAAGACTTGCGTTATACTAAAATGCAACGTTTCTTGACAAAAACATCGTGACGTCAGCGTGACGTTAAAGCCCGGTTTCCTAGGAGTGAAATCGTCGATCTCTGGCGAGGCGACAGACGCCGCCTTCTGCGCATGCGCCTGAGCCGCAGATTGACGTTGCTTCATGCCACGCTCCAATGGAGTGGCTCCCAGAGCGTGGCATGAAGCGACGTCACTCTGCGGATCAGGCGCATGCGCAGAAGGCGGCGGCGTCTGTCGCCTCGCCAGAGATTGACGATTTCACTCCTAGGAAACCGGGCCTTTATTTGCTGCCCGTCACGGCGTTAAGCCTCGCCAAGCTGAAGAACGGCGTGCAGTCGCGCCAATGTGGATTCCTAGGCGACGGCAATTGCGCGGGGAAAAAGTGACCAAACGAGTTTTTTAGCCGGGGCTGCAGAGCTACGCGAGTTTCTAGTTCAGCGTCGCTACTGAAGCTGTCGTCGAAATCAAAGTGGAGCTGATATCGGCTTGACTTGAAGCGACGTCGATGTGAGGTTCAGGCGCATGCGCAGAAGAACCAAGTTTTCTGCTACGCCTGTCGCTTCGCCGCAGATCGACGATTTCACTCCTAGGAAACCGGGCCTTTAGCCTATGAAAAACGAGCTAGATAAAACGTCACAGCCTACTTGGCAAATAAGAGGAGATCGCTGACTGCTGGTGAGCTCTTAGTGACTCCGCCCGTAGTGACGTCATTGCCAAGTTAAGTTGCATTCTAGTATAGACAAACGAAATTTGGTAGGCGTGTTTATACAACTGAAAGATGACATCGATTAAAATTTCGCTCTCCGCGCATAAGTGTGACGCGGCTGGCGTATAAGGCTTGTTTTAAAAGCGTGTTGCAAAGCTCGTGAGTATTTTTTTTTCCGTGAAATTTGACGCATCACGTTCATGTTGCCTTTAAGAAGATGAACAAGTTCGTACAACTTGGCTACGAGAAGGGGGATTTTCATTTCGCGATATTGCAGAAAGACTTGGTGGGAATGTTTCCACAGTGCATGATTATTGGAAGTTACGGTCAAGGGATGGTACTACTTCAAGAAGATCGAGTTTCGAGCTGCCACGTGGCACGACTGAGAAGGAAGATCGCCGAATCCTGCGTAGGGCTGTGGTGCATCGTACTTCAGCTGCGGCTGACATTCGAGCTGTAGTTGGTACCGTCGTGACCCAAGGAACGGTAAGAAACTGTTTACTTCAAGGACAGCTCCGAGCCAGGCAGCCTGTAGCCGGTATTCCATCGACTGCAAACCATTGCCGTTTGCGCGGCAGTGGTGTCAAAACAGAGCTCACTGGAGGTCGGAGTGGCGATTTGCTGTTATTTCTAATGAAAACAGATTCTGCCTTGGTGGCAATGATGATCGCATGTTGGTCAGAAGGAGGCCAGGGGACGGCCGGCATCCAAGCTGTCTGCGGCCTAGACTCACGGGACCTACCCTGGAGTCATGGTCTCCGGAGCAATTTCCTATGACAGCAGGAGCACTCTTGTGGTTATCCCAAACACACTGATTGCAAATTTGTCGTCAGTATGGTAATTCAACCTATAGTACAGCCCTTCCTGAGAAGCACTCAAGGGGGAGTTTTCCAACTGGATAACGCTCGCCCTCACACCGCTGCTGTAACGCAATGTGCTCTACAGAGTGTTGATATGTTACCATGACCTACAAAATCACCAGATCTGTTCCAATTGATCACGTATGGGATATCATTGTACGGCAGCTCCAGTACCATCCACAGTCAGCAATGACTGTCCTAGTATTGACGCATCAAGTGCAACAAGCATGGCACTCCATACCATAAAGTGACATTCGGCACCTGTATGATACAATGCTTGCACGCTTGCCTTCAAAATTCTGGAGGTTACACCGGTTATTAAAGTAACATAATTTCACATTTGCACAGCATTTTCTTGAGCTTAAATTAGCCAGTGATCTTAAACATTTAATCAATGTTAACTAGAAGCATGTTAACTAGACCATTGCATTACCTAAATTTCATTACTCTACAGCAATTTTTTCTTGGTGTTGGGATTTTTTTTTTTCCGCCAGTGTATAAAAAAAGATATTTTCTTTGCTACTCGTCACAAGTAATTTAGATTCATTAGCATATTCAATAATAAATATTCGAAAGAGAACGCCGTTTTTAAGTAGTTTTTAGTTCAAAGCCTGTCACATTATTAGGGGAGACTGAGGACAGTTGTGACAATTTTCATTTGCTCCCCCATAGATCCCTTAGTAATGCCTGTGAGCTGGTTTAAAGTTGTTTGATGTTAAAGTGTACATACCCACCCCAGGGGCGGTTGTGACTGTGCTTAGGGTCGGTTGTGACAAGTTCAAAAATACAGCAAAACAGTCTAGATCACTTTTAATTTCAAGTTATATTAAACGTAATTCAACATAACCTTCATCTGAGAAAGTTTAACACTTAACAATGTGCCTCGTTCAGTTGAAGTAGCCTTATACTAAGGTTTGCAACAATATCAGGTTTTTGGAATTTCGTAACGTCTGTTTTGGCACAATTATGCACATCCTGTGGGTCATAGCCGTGTCTGTTCATAACAATTCTCAAGTATCAAAGAAAGATTCCACATTTATTTGTTTTATTGAAGCTTGTTACTCTTGAAAGGCTAGTTGCATGAGCTACACGAACAGACGTGAAGAAATTTCTACTCATAAATGAACGAAACCATTTCTCAGTAGCCATTTTACTCTCATGTCTGCTTTCAGCCTATATGTAAGCTCCAAAGCACTTTATTATGAGCAATATAACCTATGCACACGTTGTTTTCATTGTGACAGCCGCGGCCGGCTCCATCGCTTTTACGAATGAATGTTTCGTAGCAAAGACTAAGGGCCATGCTCCACATCGACGTAAAGCAGAAAAAATAGGCAGAAGCGTAAAATGGATTCAATGGTGTTCCTATGGAAAGTACCCGGATTTTCGGTTTCTGCCTTCAGTTTCGGTCGCGTTTTACGCTGATGTGGAGCATGGCCCTTACGATTAACGTTGCATTTCCAAAGCTGACAGAAAGAAAAAAAAGTTTCACTTCTTTATAAGCTTCTTTATATTTCATTAGGTCACACTGCCCTATTTCTGTCTTCTTCAAGCGTATTATGAGCATCAAATATGATAAAGACATGTTTTACTCGTGTCACAACCGTCCCCATGCAATTTGTCACAACCGACCCCAACCCACTACTTTTGAAAACAGCAATCGCCATGGCAATACAAACTAGCCTACATAAAAAGTAATCACTGCTATTTCACTATTAAGGTTTACTACTAACGAGGGAAAACTTTCATTTCTCCATCTGTACCTATTCAACAGGTATTACTAAAAGTAATCGAACAAAAAAAACTTACTTTTGACTGTTAAAAAGTAACCAACCCCTCTGCTAGCGTTAATATCGCTCGATGGCTACCTCAATGCTTTGACACACATTCAGACAAACATGCTGATACTCTCTTTCTCTTTGCTTCAACCAGGTATTAATTATGGTTTAGCAAAAATGACCGACTGTCAAAACCACCCCCAGTCTCCCCTACACATTATGTAAAAAGTGGTTGTTTTTATGTCATTTTATCCTTAATTTCTTAAATTTGGTGACTTAAACTTTTCGTAGTAACTTTACCAGTATGCTTCTTTTTCTGCTATGAATCATTTTTGGCAATAAATTGTTAAGTACAGCCAAGCATGGCGAGTTTTGGCGATATTTTCTGTAAAGGAGCTTTAAAAATAAATGTACGCACCATTATAACATTTTTCATTTGTCTCTCTAATGTAAACAGCCGTGAATGAAATGCAAGAAAAAGAGGAAGAAAATTCGTTTTTGAATGGGATTCTTCTTGATTTTATTAGAAAGGTATAAACTTATCTTTAGCAGGTATAAATAACCGCACGGGTCGCGGGTTGGGAGTTAATACTTTGTAGACTCATTTTTAGCTAACGAATGTGCTTTAGCTCTGTGATTCTGAGCTGTGTTTCATGTACTAAGATTTAATTATGTGGTGTATATTTAGGTAAACTGTGATTACTGATATGTGCCCAATTGCTGGATGTTTATCAATTGTTAGCTGGGCAATTCCACGTCAAATCAACAAAAAAAAAAAAATAAATAAATAAAAAAAAAATAAATAAATAAATAAATGAAAAAAATAATAAAATAATAATTATAATAATAATTTTTTGACCTCTTTTTCTCCGATTTTAATAAAATTTGGTGTGAGGGACACATATGACGAGATAAGTAATCCTGCCAATTTTTAGATTTTTATTTTAAAAATTGTACGAAATACAAGGCTGTAAAAACAGTAAAAAGTGCGAAAAAAAGAGGAAAAGTGGTTACATGCAAATGAATGTAACTTCGCTCCTAATTATAGCAGAACAGAAATTCAAAAACTACTGTAAAGCTAGAGAATAGTGCTTTTTATTGATATATTATATGACTTTCTTGCGTCAGGTTTGAGATATTCAAGGTCGCAAGTCACGATGAATGAAGGTAACTGTTCAAAGTTGAACCAAAAATTGCTGAAATCAAAATGTTAAATATGAATATTTTGTGTCCTCCACGAGATCTTTGAGCAAAAAAAAAAGTTTGTTCACTAAGCGACAGACAACCAGACCGATAGAAACACATGCTCTCCATTTCAAAATCCTATTTTCCATTTTTTTTTAATAGTGTTTCGATATTTTTTCAATTATTTTCTTTCTCTTTTTTCTTTCTTTTTTTTTTTGTAATTAGCGATATTTTCAGGTACATTAATCCACCTGCAATATATGTATTTCATTTTTTTTTTTGCTTTAACGGGAAAGTAGTCAAAAAAAAAAAAAAAAAAAAAAAATACTTTTCGGAATCGTATATAAGAATTACACTTCCAAATACAACGCGGAATGCTGTGTTCGATTGGTCAGTGTTAATTTTCACAAATACTGTTTTAAAATATTTGTGAATAATTACTGATAAATAGTCCTTTTAAGTGTCTGATCGTAGCAGAATCTGAATTAAAATAAATAAATAAATAAATAATATAAAACCCTTGACCTAAGGAATAACATTCTGCATCAGAATATGTTGCACTTTGACTGTCGAAGAAACAATATTTTGATTCAAATTAAAGAACGAAAACAGAAAGCGAGAACGACAATAACAGGAGAGCTAGTTTTACTTTCGTGCTCTGGATCAAAATATGATGTCCTTGTCACTCTTATGTCTGGCAGCTCTCGTGACATTAAAATAAGCATATTAGAATTTTAAAAGACTATGGCGTTCACTATCCACGCCTTGCACTCTGATGTGTCCTAACTGCAGTGGCCAGTCGGTGGGTTTCAGAGATGCAGAAAACCGTCAACGCCCATTAGGTATAAGTATGCGGCATGTAAAAGATGCCTTAGGTATTCGTTTGGCTTTGAATGCTCTCGGAAAAAATTAAATTTTTAATACAGCTTCGCATCGAAGAGAGCCTAGTTGCCTCCGTTGGGTGGCAGCTGTGAGTCAAAATTATCCGTGTCATTGTCATCCGGGTCTTAATGATGGCACGTCTGCAATAAGAAGAAAGTTTATTCTCAGCTCCATTAGAGAAAGAGAAAACAATGAAAAAAAAAGACATTTTTAAGTTACAAGCTATTGCTTGCAAAACATACCGACAGCCCAGTTATGCCATCCAGAGACTGCAGTTTTGTACTTATTGTGCACTTATCGGTCTAGAATATGGAGAATAACAGAGCTGTTGACAGATGTCATCTCACTGAAGCTTAGTTTGCAACGAAACTATTAGCTGAAGTAAATTTAGCACAAAAGCGAGAGACAGCAGCGTGTACGGTTTAACTTTTAAATTAAATGCAAAGCTTAGGATTTTAAGAAATAAGTTTCTGCTCACAAGCCACGTTTAAGACAGAACATAGCGGCATCAGAACAGTGATGAATGCAGGTTTTGCAAAGATAAATACATGCTTTATTGATTCATGAAGAAAACTGAGATTTATATTATTCTTTTGTATTTGGAATCAGGGGTGAAACGATGGGAGGTCCCGGTCGCTGTGATCTCACAAACAGTTTTGTTAGTCGATAAGTAAATTTGGGTTTAGAATGGGGACATGATTGCAATACTGCAACTTTTAAATGAACTGGAGTTCGATTATGCAAAATGAGAATTAACTGATCTCAAAAAAAAAAAAAAAAAAAAACAGGTTGTCCGTGAATTAACCCATTTATGCCCAATTTTTTTTAACAATTTTTTAAAACTTTTATCTGCTTAAAACTCTTACTTGGAATGGTTTACATACATTTTAGGCGTAAAATAGATCGCCGTTGCCATATTTATTAAGTTATTTAACGTCTTGTTTGTAGGACACTAGGCAGGTATGTACGCAAAATACGACCTTACTTGACTTTACTTGTGCAAAGTAACATTACAGAAGGCATCTGTGATCAATTTTAAGCAAACTATTTTAAAATAGTTCAATTTTATGAAAAATAAGTTCGAAAAAACCACTTAGGGCACTGCTCCACATTGACGTAAAGCAGAAAAATAAAGTAGAATCGTAAAATGGATTAAATGGTATTCCTATGGAAAGTACCCAGATTTTTGGTTTCTGCCTTCGGTTTCGGCCACGTTTTCCGCTGATGTGGAGCAGTGCCCTTACTTTCTGTGGCTACCCATGGCTGGATCGTTGCTTGACTGATTTGTCTGAAAATAGCTGTCAATAAATAAACTGATGTTCAAATAGTGGCTTTATCTGGTTTTCTCAAGAAGAAGGACTATTTAATTTGTGAAAAACAGCTTTAGTAAAATGATATACCCATTACAGGTTTTTGTATAGTAACTAACAAGCGTCCCGTTTTTAGGCTACTGGGCATAAATGGGTTAAATATCACAAAACGAATTTTTATGCAGAGCAAAAATGCACAAGAAAACCGCTAAGGCTCATGCTGCCATCTATTATTTAAGAATTCTTCGAAAGTAATAACGGAAACAGAAATAGAATATTGAGACAAACGCTGAAATACTAATGTTAGAGTAGTCCTGTCATTAAAAAAAAAGAAAGAAGAAAAGAAAAAGAAGAAGGAAAAAAAATCTACGAGAAAGGAGGGGAGGTGATTTGGCAAAAGGCATACTTATTGTATCCAGAAACAGCAAAAAGCACGGCCACTTGTATGTAAATGCACTGCTTTCTCCGTGGAAAGGAGCCAATTGCCCTTTCTTGATCAGCCTAAATAGCAGACCCGTGTTAAAGTATTTACTGTTTTTTTTTAACTTGAAAGTCTTGCATTTAATAAGCTAAAAATATTTCATAGCTGCATTTTTGAAATATAATTTTGTATTTTATATTTGGAATAATTAGAAACCCTGTTTATAATAAATTATAGTCAAACTTCTACAAATTTTGGGTTTTGGGGTTGTGTTTCTCACATGGAATTAATTTAAATTCTATAGAAAATACAATAAACAAGAGTGGATAAAAATAAAGAGTTTTGGCTGTTTAATAATAGATTTAAAGCTTTCGTACAGATGGCAGCACTATGTAACCGTTCCGGAATACGGTCATGTATAAAATGAATTAACGGGAAATAAATAGAAAAATTAGCGAGCTCCCTAAACTTAAATATTATATTTTTGGGAGGGCAAAAATTCTAAATTTTCAGAATGGACCTCTAAATTTGGCCGAATGATTAAATACTGGTATGCACACATAAATATACATCTGATAAAGAGGAAGAAACATTCACGAATTTAAAATTTTAATAATTTGCTCAATCGTCTGAAAAAAATTACCAATTTAGAAAACTTTTGAAAGGTCATAGCAACCTCCTGTGACTTCCCGTTGGAGCGCCCATGTTCACTTTAGCTCCGCTGTGCTGTGTCTATGAGGAGCTGTCATGGTGCAGACGGCGTAATTCGAATTCATAAGGGAGGCAATTACATAGTTTTTTTTTCTCATTTCGGAAGAAGGGTCTCGTTTTTGGGGCGTATTCCGTTTTATTTGATGGAGGGGAAGAGGGTCCACTACCTTTGAGATCCAAGAGCAATGGGGTACCTCCTCAATCGCTAACGAGAGCCCGATATGCGCGCCACGTATCCACTGGAAATTGGTTTTTACGGCGCGCCAGACGTTCACCGTTAAATATAATCAACAAACTATTGCATACATAGTTATGTTTAAAATATACTAAAGTAAATTAGATTGAGTGAAAGAAGAGATGAAACAATTTACAAAACTTATAACTCTATTATATACGGGGCCCATCACCCCAAGTATATGGGTGCAGAGAAAAATGCAACACCTTTCCGTAAAACCAAAACCCACACATTTCCCAAGATACATCTTTCCTTAAAATTTTCGATGGTCCTGCTTGCGCCATAGCCCCTCTCTGAGGAGGAGATATTTAGGATAGCTTGAGAAATTCGTAACGACTTAGTCCCAACATTGATGCTCTTAATTCTGGTTCTTTTGTATAGTTTAGTTGTTAATATATTTATTTATCTGTTTTGGAGAGCAGTTCCCAAATAAGTTATAGAGTTTAGCTATAGAGTTTCATAGAATAAATGAAAAATACATTTAGCTGAAAAAAACAAACGTTTCCTATTGTTAAGAAGTCCATAAAGGGATAAATACAAAAAAAAAAAAAAAAAGAAAAGAAAAAAAAAACAAGCTGAGCAAACATTTTTATACTGCAGATTTCAGGAAAGCAATGTGGTCTTTTCTGTGTGTTCGGCCGGGGAGCGAACGGATATAATTATATTACACATCATCAGTCTTCTCTTTTTACAAATATTAAGAGCAGGGATAGAACAGTTCTTTCAAAAACCTATTCTTTATTTTTTATACTGCATCACACATTATTTATTTTCGCCTTAAAAATTTAGACGAAGTTTTTGCAAAATATACTGCATTTGATTAATAGTTCTGTAAATATCCGTGATACAGTTTAGTTTTCCGCTTGTGTTTCAACTCACTGTCTCCATTTCACGGAACTTGGATCTAATGCTGGTTTCAAACTGAATTCAGCTGCAACAACTATCGCTTCTCTCTCTCTCCCCCCCCCCCCCCCACCACTGGTGACAAAGGACAAAGGTAAAGAGAACGCAATTCATAGTAACCGAATTTCCGTTACTTGGGCTAAATTAGAGGGTATACTGGATTGTATCGAAAAATAGCACCTATCCTGTTACGCTTATTGAATTTCATATTTATTTTAGTGATTTTTTTAAATAATAAAGAAAAAAGTATCACCCAGCAGGTATCTGTTAGACATACATGTATATTTTTCTAATTTAATCATCATCATTCATTTTTCGTTGCGTATTAGAAGTTTATCATAGCTTGTAGACAAAATGCATTTCAGCATGCTATACGGGATATATTTTCATAATAAATAAAATCTTTAGCACCTACTTCGACATTTAAGCTAAGTTTACTATCATTTTTCTTTAAAAGCATCAGGATTTCTTATTGATTCATTGCATGTTTATACATTTTGCTGCTTTTAATACTACAGCTCTGCCTGCCACTATTTCAGTTTTAACGTAGGTGTAGCGTCTTCTTAATCTTTATTTTGACTGTTAAGAGCTATTCAAGTGTCAACTTCTCAAGCTGTTTAAAAATATTTAGAATCAAATGTTGTATTTAATTTTGAAAAAAAAAAAAAAAAAACTGCTATAATTTTTGCTTGGCGTAACAAAGTTTAAATCAGTTAATATGATTTTAAATGTTTAGTATCTATATATATAAAAGAAAGTCGTGTTAGTTACACTATTTATAACTCAAGAACGGCTGTACCGATATGGCTAAAAATTGGTGGGTAGGTAGCTTAGAGCCAGGAGACGGACATAGGCTATAATTTATGTGTGTCAGTTACATAAATAGAAAAAATGTCTTATTGACTTCGCCTTTTTACGAAGCCTTTTTTGACACCTCCATGGCTAAGCGACATAAAGCACACGTTCTGGCAGCTTCCGGAGCGCAGTAAACAGGTTGTAAGTTAGCTGTGCGTTGAGTGTTATTTGACTTTTTTGTGAAATAAATTACAAACAAACGCGTTACTTCTCTTGAAATTTATATGTGATAAGCTGTCAGAAACGATTGCTCATTCCGAGGATCCCGATGATCCCAACCGATATGTCGTTTGAATTTAAAAGACTTAAATTTCCAATCCGTCTTGCATTTGTCATGACCATCAACAAAATCACAAGGCCAATCCTTAAAAGTTTGTATTTTGAATCTAGAACATCACTGTTTTTCCCATGGTCAATTATATGTGGCATGTTCACGGGCCGGAAGACCATCTGCGTTGTTTGTTTTTGCGCCTGATAATAAAACAAAAAATGTTGTGTATCACAAGGTACTTAAGTGAAGAGCAACCTATGTACTGAAATACAGAAACAGTAATGAATGATTAATGTAGGAACTTAATTTTTTTTTGTATTTTCTAATAATAAAAAACTTAATAAATTCAAAAATTTGCTTATTTATTGCCTTTAAGGCGGAACAGAGTTCGCCGGGTCAGCTAGTTAAGACTATTTGTCAGTTGAGTTTCTGCTCACAATCAAACTTCATTTAACTGATGCATAAATTCCATCAAATCAACGAAGAAAAAATAAGAGACATCACAATTTGAAAGATTCTTGAAATTCGTCTTTACACTATTTGATGAAAAGATACCTTGTTTAGAGCACTTCTATGGGGCGCTATCGCGGTTATAGTGCACATCTGGATTGTTGCCATTCGTTTTTGGACGAAATCACTTTAAAACCTGTTTAAAACAAGATAAGCAAGGATTGTGGCAATCAAGTACCGGCTAAATATTTTTTTTTTTTTTCGGATTTGTTGTCTGTTTATTATAAGAAATAAATGTCAACTGAAAACTCACACCAAACTACACGCTAATTCACCCGCTGTGGAAGTTTTTATAAGCCGATCGAGAGCGGCCCCTGCCTTCAGAGAGGGAGGACGCACGTTTTCTTCGCTCCCGAGACGAGTTTCCGAATTATCAGTGGCGGAGTATCGGACGAGTACATTTTCGGAAAGCCCTCGACTGGACGAGCATTTAGAGTGGTGAATCATCCCGATCGGATAATTAGATCCGGAGTTATTCAAGTTTGAAAAATAACGGTCACTTGCTTTCAAAATAACATTGTGGAACCACCCGGCTCATAATGGTAAATTCTTTCGGAGGGCATAGCGCCTGAACGAGTGACTTCCCAGAGTGCCCGACTACATTGCTGGACTCCCAGGACCACCCTGCATCCTTGGACACCCACTATGCCCTGCGTAGCGGTGACGTCACGTCTTCAGCGCGCAATCGCGAGAACTTCAAAATAAACAACTGCTTTTAATAAGAGATCCCTGCAATCCGATTGAGCAAAGTTCTACCAGAGCTAGGCAAGCCCAATGGTTTCCCCATTATACCCAAGCCACCGCTGCTGTACCGGAACCAAGTAAGCCGCCCTGTCATGGAGTTCTCACAGAACTGAGAGTGCCATTCATCTTTCCAGGATCTGCTGCACACTTTGAGATCATCGCGGAACTGTGGTGTTACTGGTTGCTGGACTTTCTCTCTTTTTCGTAAGGTACTCCTTTGTTTACATTGTGATCCGCTTCCATATGCAAAAGTTCATGTATTTCATACATTTTCATATCTCTGCATGCTCTTATTATATAGTGCCTTAGGAAATTTTTGTCAGCCAGCATACTGGACTCCCCTATGAGACAACAAAGTCTTCTATATTTACAAAGTGCAGTCGGTCAAAGATTATATTTTACATGTGTCTTATGTTTCTATGTTGAATTGTAATTCCTTTTTGTGAAATTTGGTTCTTTGAAACGGTATACGCCCAAAATGTCGCGGCCGAAATGTCGCGGGCCAAAATGTCGCGGCCAAAATGTCGCCGAGCCAAAATGTCGCGGGCTAAAATGTCGCGGGCAAAAATGTCGCCGGTCCAAAATGTCGCCGAGCCAAAATGTCGCGGGCTAAAATGTCGCGGGCCAAAATGTCGCCGGTCCAAAATGTCGCCGAGCTATAATGTCGCGGGCTAAAATGTCGCGGGCCAAAATGTCGCCGGTCCAAAATGTCGCCTGCCCAAAATGTCGCGGGCCAAAATGTCGCGTGGTCAAAATGTCGCCGGTCAAAAATGTCGCCGGGCCAAAATGTCGCCGGGACAAAATGTCGCCGGTCAAAAATGTCGCCGGTCTAAAATGTCGCCGGTCCAAAATGTCGCCGGTCAAAAATGTCGCCGGTCCAAAATGTCGCAGGTCAAAAATGTCGCCGGTCCAAAATGTCGCAGGTCAAAAATGTCGCGGGCTAAAATGTCGCCAGTTCAAATGTCGTCAGACAAAAATGTAGAAGGTCCGATATTGATACAGTTAGTATCAAAAATTAAAATATATGAAAAGGCTTTTTTACACCGAATTTGCAAAAAATTGCTAATTGCTGTTGATGAACGTGTGCGTTAACGATAGTATGGACTAAAATTTTTGAAAATACTAAAAAAAAAAATACCCTTTCGGCTTGTAACTGTTTCGAGCGCTTTCCAAGAAACAAATAATTTTCAAACAAGCGTACGTTATTTATTTACAATAGCTTATTTCACCGTGACTCGCTATCTAACAACTTAAAAACGAATAGATTAGCAGCCCAAGCCAAGTTTAATTGATATCGAAAGGAAAATTTTTGTGTTAAAAAAGAAGTTGAAGAACAGTGAAATGAATAAGACAGATATACAATGTTTGAAACTTGGTTTCTGTTAAAATTTCTTACATGATCGAAAGCAAGTCTATATTATTTAAATAATAGAGGTCTTTTTATTTTCTTCTTCATAAAATGTGTAAAAGAAAGTATTGGATCAGTGAAAAATTGTCAATTTGGAAGAATTTACACTTTCTGACGTGTGAGGAATTCAATTTTATCGTTTATTTTTTTTAAGGGAAAATGTGTAAGTGTGTATCTGCGTGACCCATTTTTTGGGGGCGACTCTACCACAAAACTTAGTGCGTGAATTAGAATGAAATTTGGTACATACATGTACCAACCAATATGTGATTCAGTGCTGATTGGTTTTTGCCGCTAGTTCTTCCAAGTTTTTACATGCAAGAATGTAATGGAACGTTTTCAGCATAGCGTGATTAATGTCTGAAAAAGGTTCAGACGAAATAAACAAAAAATTGGCCCATAGGAAGCCTTCAGAAGATACGCCACATCGTCGAGGAAGCATAGCAATTGAACTTTTTATTTTTTATTATTTGTGAACGACTGTATATCAAGAAGTAATGCAAGTATTCAGACAAAATTTTGTTTGTAGAATGGTCTTAAAGGGAGAGATGCTTATTCATTTCTGGCGTTAATCAGCTCAGACATGGTTCTGTACCTTCGTTACAATCAGTATTTAAATATGGAGTTGAATATAATACCATTTTTTCTCTTGACATTTCACCTCCCCTTCCACCACTCAGTAGTTACAAAGAAAGCAATAATTCCATGAACTAATTTGATTTCAAACGTCCCCAAACAACTCTTAAAGAAAATGTTCTATAAGAAAATTGCCGGCTACGCGGTGATTAAACGGTATTCCGTTTTTGCAAAAAAAAGAAAAAAAAAAGCCTTTACAGCAAATTTATTTGTTTAATTTCTTTGTGTGAAAAAAAAAGAAATAATCCTAAATATAGTTTAAAAAAAACTAAAAAATACGCTTTTAGAGTAAATCAAATTCAAAAGAAGATTTTGAAAACTGTTGAATATCCGCTAAGTTTACATGCACTTATAATATGCATTTTGTGGACGATCGATGCCCAACTCAGAACTAATGTCAAATGCACTTATTATACATCAACATGCAATATAGTTTAGCCTTTAGTAATAATAATGGTATTAAACATATTACTTTTATACGTTTGTAAAGAACGTGAATTTTATTTTTGACTCAGAGTTACATTCATACAAACGAACAAACAAAAAAACCTACTTGTGAAACTAGTAAAAGCGTATTAAAAAAGGAAGAAATTTAGCGTCCCTGGGCCCTAAGTACAGCCCTGAAAAAACTATGGCATTATTTTGGTACTGAAATAATTTAAGCTTTAGAAGAAATCAATTTAGTTACATTTTTGTTAATAACTTAAGCTAATTTTCTAAACTGCTACGTTTAAAAAAAAGTTACTAAACAGGTGTATTTATCATATCGTGACAAGCTTATTAGTAAAATTGAGCTACATAATTAAGCTGCATTGAATTTGTGAATTACTGGAAACATTCAATCTGTACTATACACTTACGTCATTTTGGAACGGATATATTTTGGACCGGCGTTATTTTGGACCGGCGACATTTTTGACCGGCGACATTTTTTACCGGCGACATTCTGGACCGGCGACATTTTGGACCGGCGACATTTTAGACCGGCGACATTTTTGATCGGCGACATTTTGGCCCGGCGACATTTTCGACCGGCGACATTTTTGACCGGCGACATTTTTGACCGGCGACATTTTGACCATGCGACATTTTGGCCCGCGACCTTTTGGGCAGGCGACATTTTGGACTTGCGACATTTTGGCCCGCGACATTTTAGCCCGCGACATTTTGGCTCGGCGACATTTTGGACCGGCGACATTTTGGCCCGCGACATTTTAGCCCGCGACATTTTTGCTCTGCGACATTTTGGACCGGCGACATTTTTGCCCGCGACATTTTAGCCCGCGACATTTTGGCTCGGCGACATTTTGGCCGCGACATTTTGGCCCGCGACATTTCGGGCCGCGACATTTTTGACCCCAAACCCTTTGATAACATGCCGATGTTTTTTATTTTTTTTTTTTTTTTTTTTTTTTTTTTTTTTTTTTTTTTACATCATAACATAGCCGTGTAACCACTTGTTGACTCCGAAGGAGCCCACAGTCTCATTTGTGGCAGTTTTTTTTTTTTTTTTTTTTTAGTTTCAAAATTTCTGCAGATCCAGGTGCTTGGGTATCATCTTCATTCTATTATCCCAACACCTATTTTAACTACATCCACCATCCTTGTTTGTACCTCACTTGCATCTTCTTCGGTTTTACCGTTTTCTGCTCCCCCCCCCCCCCCCAAAAAAAAAGGAGAGGAAAGGGAAAGAAAAATTATGGAAAATATAGCAAAAGGCGTAAATACTGCCAAAAATAATATAAAGAGCCGTTCACCACCAGTGGTCTCAGTGGAAAAACTGACCCCAAATCTAACGATACTGGGCAAGGGCCCTGATTCCAAGGCATCATTCTCAAATGCGAATGCCACAGCATCGCCTGTTTCGTTTCGCCCAAAAGAACTCGGTCCGATTCAAGTCGGCCCCCTACAGGGGTACTTCAGTAAGTCAACCCCACCCCCTAAAAAACTTCTAACGTATGATAATCCAATCGAGGACTTCTGGCACTTCTTCGAAGCACTAATTACAGGTAAGAACAGTAATAATAATTATTTTGTTAAGACTCAGTTTCAGGAACATTGCCTAGCTGCTTTACATATTCTTCGGGCCAAGACTGACGAACCTCCTAGACGGGAAAGGGAAAATGACTCGGACCTCCCAAACGCAGCATTTGTGCCAGCAGGGGCTAATTTGTCAGTTGAGGCATTTGTCACGCACTCACTCCCCATAGAAGGAAGGGAACACACGGTGACATCCCCCCTTCCAGCCAGAACAATGGTAGATGCAGAGTCCCAAACAGAAATGGAGGTTCTGCTTCCATTGCCGGTACTAGACCAGCTTTTGTCCAGGCTGCAAGACAAGCCTCCACCAGCCCCACTTCCAGTCGTATATCCACCCGCTCTCACTTATGCAGCAGCAGCTGCACAGGAACCAAATACGGTCTTAGTATACCCCCCTGAGGATGTAAATAAATCATCCAAGCAGCTTAGGGCCCTGGTGGAATCAAATTACGATCCATCCGGGGATGGCATCAAAGTGACGAGAGTCCGTCCCATCGCAAAGGGGGGGGGGGGATCGCAATTGACCTTCCGAGTAGCAGGGATTTAAAAACTTTTCGCGAGGGTCTGGCAGCAGCCCCCGAACTTGGAGATAAGATCTCGGTTCGGGAACCCCGACGAAGACAACCCAGAATAATTCTGTATGGAGCACCCCCGGACATCCAGGGCCCTGATATTCAGGACGCCTTGGTCGGGGCGTTTGATTTGGAAGAGCATGAGGTGAGCCCAAGGTTTAGGCTCTCGGGGAGAAGGGGGACTGTTAACTGGGTGTTTCAGTGCAATAATCCACGTGCATATAATACGATAATGAGCACAGCAAAACTTAATATTTCCTGGCATGTTCTAAATATCAAAGAGTTTGTGGGAGTTAGGAGATGTTTTGCATGTCAGGGCTTTGGCCACGTAGCGGCTAAATGCAAAGCAGAAAAAAGGTGCAGCTTCTGTGGGGATAACCACAAGGACTCCCCTTGCGAGGCAGAGACTCCACTCTGTGTCAATTGTTATGCATCAAACAAACGGAACAAAACCAGGTATTACACGGACCATCCGGCATCTGATTCAAAATGCCAATGTTATCTAAATATTGTTCAAAAATTGAAAAACCAGACCGATTATGAGTAGTCCGCAGGCCGCCCCATCCACTCCCTATTCTTATTCGGTATCTCATTCTCCTTCTTCACTTGTCTCTTTCCCACCCTTCCCGGCTCCTCGTGATTCCGCTCTCAACCCTCCCGTCTCTTTTTCCACAGTAAATTCTCCAGCCGTAAACATCTTGCAAATGAATCATCAAAGAGCAGCGACAGCAAATAGTAAATTACAACATCTCCAAGTTGAAAATGCCATATTGGCTCAATAATCTTACATGTCCGAGGATGATCCTTCAAATATCCCGGCATCTTGGGGCCGGATAAACACCTCTGGGTCTTTCTCACAGCCACTTCCCATGGGTTCCTTTTCTAAAAACCCACCACCCCTTTATAACTCCACGACCTTAAATAAGATCTTGCTTTTCCAAATTAATCTCCAAAGAGCCAGGGCCCCTTCAAATCTTTTGCAGGATGTCGTGGCTTCTCAAGGGGTGGGGGCGTTGCTGGTACAGGAGCCTTACCTGTCGAGTGATAAAATCGCGGGTATCCCCCTCTCTTGGGGCAGGGTCCTTTCATATAGTGGAAAGGCGGCATTGTTGTTCCCCTCGGGAAAACTCATGCCTTACTCCACATTTGTTGGCCATGACTTTGTTGCTGCTAAACTTAAATTTGAGTCAACGGTTCTGCATCTAGTTTCGGCCTATTGCCCACCACCACAGGACTTGGAGCTCTTGTTAGAGGAACTGGGCGATTTTCTGGCAGCGACTTCACCACTGCCTGTTCTCCTCTCAGGAGACTTTAATGCACGCTCACGCGTGTGGGGTTATCCACACGACGAACCGAGGGGAGAGCGGTTATTGGATTTCGTGGCGACCAACAATCTCGTCCTTCTCAACTCGCGTAACGCCCCTCCCACATTCAAAACCCCTCATGCGAAAGGCTGGCCCGACCTTACCATTGGTAGAAACTTGCCTTTCCCAATTTCATGGACAGTTGGAGAGGAGATCTCTCTCAGTGACCACAAATACATAAAAATTTTCTTTAACCTAAATCTGACCACCTCAAAATTCCTCAGATATAAAACTAACTACAATATGCCCAAATTCATTAGAAATATCAAAAGATCTCTCTCGGGGGTCCAAGACAAAATCTCCGAAATCAACGAGGCGAGGGATCTGGACCAGTTTGTGGCGTCTTTGATAGAGCGTCTTCAGGCCTGTGCGGACATCTCCTTCAAGAAAAAGATGTTTTCTGAGAATCCACCGTCTTCTTGGTGGCACTCCGGCCTTGAGGACCTGAGAAAAAGAGCGCATGCCGCCCGGAGACGAATTCAGCGTTGTTCAGATGAGAATCTTTTGCCTTCCTACAAGACCAGTTATAAGAGAATTCTGACACATTATAAGAGAGAGATCCGACTTTCCAAGAAAAGGGCCTGGGAAAATTTTTGCTCTAGAGCAATTTCTCCTTTCCAGAAGCCATACAAAGTGGCTTTTGGTAGAACATTTACCCCGCACTTTAAGCGGGACCTCACTCCTAACAGTGCATCAGAGAGGGAATGTGTGGAGAATATCCTGCACCACTTTTATCCCCAAGACAACATTCCTCCCACTCATGCTACTGCAGTGCCTCCCAATTATTCTCCCATCCTGGACTCTGAGGTCGATATTGCTATTAAACTACTCCCTAAGAGGAAGGCGCCGGGTAGGGATGGTTTGGACGCCCCAATATGGAGATCTTTTCATTCCTGTTTCCCAACTTTCCTTCCCTCCGTCTTCAACAAATGTTTAGAGTTGGGTCACTTCCCTTTCGCCCTGAAAGAAGGCGTCTTAGTGCTCTTCCTTAAAGAGGGCAAGGACCCTCAGGCTCTCGATTCATATCGCCCGATTATTCTACTTCCCATTCTCTCAAAAATACTTGAAAAGATCCTTCTTTTCAGACTACAGAGTCACCTAGCCCTTAACGGCCACCACCATCCCTTTCAGTTCGGTTTCACGCCACGCAGATCAGTTGATCATGCCTTGGCCCACCTAAACTCCAAAATTAATGAGGGTATTTCCCAAAATCAACTGATGGTCCTCATCTCCATCGACATCGTGTCCGCGTTGGATAATCTTCCTTGGGAGAAGATCCAACTCTACCTGAAAAATACAGGCTGTGACTCAGACCTTTACTCAATTTTCACTAGCTATCTCTCCGATCGCAGATTTAGCATAGCCCACTCATCGGGTCACTGCACGGCATGGCAGACGAGGGGATGTCCGCAGGGCTCGTGTAGTGGACCTGAGCTATGGAACTTAGTGGCAGCATCGCTGCTCTCGAGCCCATGGCCAGACCACACACATATACAGGCCTTCGCGGATGATTTCCTCCTCTTGGTGTCTGCCCGTCGTCATAGGGATCTTCAGGCTAACGCCAGGGAATCCCTTCAAATTTTCCACACCTGGCTCCTCGATCACGACTTGAAAGCTTCAAAGACCAAATCCGTTTACATGCCCATTAGGATACCTAGAGACCTGGTTAAACAACCCAACCTTCTATTTGGCGACTTCTTCCTAAAACGTTCTGAATCTCTCAAATACTTGGGATTAACTTTCTCATCATACCTTAACTGGAACCAACATTTCGACGTTATCAAAAATAAATTCTATTACAAGATCAGTTGTCTCCGCAGAGTGGCAGGAGGCCACTGGGGCCTGCAGTTCGGTCATAGAAGACTCATTTACACTCAGGTCCTAGAGACCTCCCTCCTCCACGCAGCCGGAGTTTGGGGCATCGCGCTTCCGGTCCGCCTCGAGAAAAAGCTCCTCTCCCTCTAGAGACGAGCACTTTTGGCAGTATTGGGTGCATACAACACATGCTCCCACGCAGCCTTGCATGTACTGGCGGGTGTCCCTCCACTCGATCTCAAGATAAGAGAAAGAGTTTGGCTCCACTCCTTCCGAATTCTGGGCAAGGAAATTCTTCTGGATGGCATCCCTTTCCGCCCCGAAGATTACGAGGCAGATGCCTCAAAATGGACGCAGCCTTCAAGGTGCCAACTGGAGAAGCTCTCAGTTTTTCCAACTTCGACAAAAACAGATGAAACCTCGAACATCTTAACGGACGGTTCAAAAACCCCGTTGGGAGCAGGTTCCGCTTTTGTTCATCTCCAAGATGAAGATGTTGTCTCTCGCTGGTCTTCTCGGTTGACCCCGGACAGTTCTGTATTCCAAGCCGAGCTGTTCGCGATCGAAAATGCGATTCAGTACTCCAATTCCTCCTCTACCACCATTATTATTCATAGCGACAGTCAATCAGCCCTTTATGCACTTAAAAACCCGTTAACGCGGAATCCGATGGTCAGTTCTATCCAAGACTCCCTGCACAAAAATCCCAACATCCATCTGTACTGGGTTAAGGGTCACTCAGGAGTACGGGGGAATGAGCTTGCAGACGAAGCAGCAAAAAGTGCTGCTAATGACCTTGAACATCCCTCAGTTAATACTCTCCCTATCCCATTCACCGTGCTCAGAACAAAAATTAGGGAGCAGACTCTAGTTGACTGGCAATTCCGCTGGAACGAAGCTGATACTGGCCGTGGGGTGTTCGACTTCTTTCCAAAAGTCACCCTCTACCCCAAGGTCTCTAGTAGAGCCGAGACCATATTCCTGAGTGGTCACGGTCCCTTCCCAACCTATCTCTTCCGTTTCTCATAGGCTGACTCCCCAAATTGCTCCTGCTCACTTATTGGATCCCCCGAGCACTATCTTTTCGAATGCCCTCTAACCGCAGAGTACCATTTCAGAAGAAATCCCTCTATCACCTTTGCAGAAAACATTTTACAAGCTCTTAAGATCCCTCACGCGCGCAATAAACTAAACTCCCTCTTCCTGCGACTCTCAACTGAGGGCTACCTTTTTCAGGAAATGTAGTCTGCGACTTTATTATTATTGTTATTATTATTTTTTTTCTGTAAAACGTCTGTCAGTTCTGCTCTATATTCTATGTATTGATGTTTTGTTCTGCTATTGTTTATGTGTTTTATGTATCTTTTTCTGTATTTTCTGTTTTCTGTACTCTGTAACTTCAATGTTTATGTCCTCTGTATTTTCTGTAATTTCAATGTTGTCAAATAAAGTCTCCAGAGATCCATTCAACCGAAAAACCATTAAGATGGTAGTCACGGGGATCTCTGGGGTAAAATGAAATGAATGAATAAGCCGATCGCGTTTACTGTACGCCGCATTTCCTACAAATCCAATGTCTTTGACTCTTTCACCGAGCGCCAATGCCAATAATGATGAGGCTGGCTATATTCCTGTTAATCAGCTGGGAAAAACTTGCTTCAACAATTCAAATGATATAAAGTTGAAAATGTTTAAAATGGTAATTATCCAAAAGTTATGGAGGCAACTGAATAATACGATTAGCTAAAACTGAAGCTAAAACAGCATAAAAGTTAAAAGAGCTTTAACCCTCGCTGATAAAAAAAGAATATTTGCTTCATTCTTTTAATCAGCATTTTCTATGGATGCTTAATAGTTTTGAGGAATAAATCACTTTATTTCCCCTCTCTTTTCCTAACACCTATGTCACGTTCACAATCTTAGTAAATCATCGCAATAATAGCTTTTCTCGAATTCTAATCTAAAAGGCGGACGTGACGGGAGTTTTCGATTTCAATTCGAGCGAAGGCAAGGGCATTTTAGACGGTGACAAAAAGGGGAGGGCGTTCAGCAGCAGAAAAAACCACTGTTTTGTTGTTTTTATCGGAGTAATAGCAAAACATTGTGTGTTTAATGAAAATTGTTATTGTCTGACCAAGCTTGATTCGCCGCGGATGGTGTTTCGTCGTAGTCTGAGCCCAGTAAACTCGACCGTCTCTCCAATATTTCTGATGGAGAAGTACGTTCAAGCATGTTAGAAAAGCCTGCGTGATGGATATGAATTAAGCACTTTCATGAGCTGATCTTGAACTTTTATGAAGCAGTGTTTGACTGAGTTACTGTCTAGGGCTCTCGTCGAATTCTTTTCATTTCAATTAGAAATGACTGAATGATTGGAGCCGTGCCACTGCTTAAAACTATGATATACAGCTGTAGAGTTCGGTTTATTCTAAATAAACTGATTAGTTAAATACTTTGTTTCTCTTCATATCTCGGCTCGGGCTGCATGGGATCCTCAAAAAATCAGCGTAAAATGGATCATGGTCCGTTCCTTGTGCTCTTTTTTTTTCTTCTTTTTATTTTTTTAAACACATAATATTTATTTCAATTAGCTGTAGAGTTCGGTTTCTTCTAAATGAACTGATCAGTTAAATAATTTGTTTTTCTTCATATCTCCGCTCGGGCTGCATAGGATCCTCAAAAAAACCAGCGCAAAATGGATCATGGTTTTTTTCTCTTCTTTTTATTTTTTTAAACATACAGTGAACTCTCACTTATACGCCGCCTCATTTATGCGCCTTTTTCCATTATACGACGAATTTGAATGGTCCCAGCACATTCCATAGCAAAATAATGATAGTATCATTCGTTTATACGTCGCTCTAGAGATAAATATTTCACTTATGCGCCAAATTTTCTAAAAAATGTAAAACATTTATACATTTTCTATAAGAAATAAGCATTTTTCTTCACTTTCCTCTTTAATCTTTCTCCTTTATTGCTCACGGACGGCATTTTTTCCGCAACAACTAGAGTGCGGGGAAAATTATTTATTATGCATCGTTTTAAAGGGAACAGTTTGTAATTTAGGTACGCTACAATTTTAGTTTTCTCTTAATCATTATAGTTACGTTACAGTAATTGCCAAATCGTAGTAATATGTCCCTTTGCAAAAGAAACATTCTTATTAATTCTCTCATAAGAACCTATGTTGCGTTTTAGTCCTTTAAATAGGCTTATTCACTTATATGTCTTTCTCACTTGTGCACCTATTTCTGTTGGTCCCTAGGGCCGACGCATAAGTGAGAGTTCCCTGTATAGTATTTATTTCAATTGTATTTTTGGACCACATTTGGTCAACAAAGCATCATACTACAAATCAACTAACCACCTATCTTGAGGAACAATGAATAATTTTCGCACTTTTATTATAAAAGCATAAAATCTGCATAGGCATCGTTTATTGGTGCTGGTATATAATACAAATATTTATACGCATTTCTGTTATAAAAATAAAAAAAATCCTTATTTTTCACGCAAAAACTTGAATTTTACAAAAGATGTCTATTGTTCTCTTATCTGTCGCATGTCTTTTTTATTTCATGGGAGCCTTTTGAAACTACGCTTCTTTTCGCAGTTTGGCGCTAGTAGTAAACCCGAAAAAATATTTAAAAAAGTTTTAAAAACAACCTGTTGCCTTCACAGTTAAAGTTTAACGATTGCTCCATAGCGAAACCTCCACAGCCCTATCGGATAGCTCGCTTCAAATGTTAACCGTAAGGTTGGTGGTTCAAGTCCACCCGGGGAATAACATGTTTCTGTATTTCTTGAATTTTTAAATACTTCTAGCTATTGTATCTATTTGAGAATGTGTGTATACATTCTAATCAACTCGCACTTTATACATGTAAAAAATATATTTTACGAATATACTTTAATTTAAATTTCAACTTTTTGAAATTTGCTTAAAAAACTCTTTTTTCCCAAAGAGGAAAAAAATGGTCTGTTAGGAAGTTTTCGTACTCTCCATCTTGTATCGCGAGGGACTTTGTTTTTATTTAGAAGAGGTCTGTTAAAAAAAAAAAAAAAAAAAAAAAAACTTTTATTTTTCAGAAAAAGGAAAACAGATAAAAATAAATAAAGAAACGGAGTCGCATTACTTGCTAACCCAGGGGTGCCCACAGGGGGGGGGGGGTTATGGCGCAAGTTGCGCCATCAAAATTTTTTAAAAAGAATTTATTTATTTATTTATTTAAATTATGAATTGATTAATTAAATTATTAATTAATTAATTTTTAAGTTAAATTGTTCACTGATTTTTTAAATAAAATTATTCATTAATTAATTTTTTTAATTTAAATTATTTCTTTATTATTATTTTTTATTTATTTATTTATGTATTTAGTGTGTTTGTGTGTGATTGGAATGTCTGGAAGAGAAAAAAAGCGATTCTATTCTGCGCATACTTAGTGCTTTTAAAAAATTGATAATGTGTAAAAAATAATAGTTATAATTGAAAAAAAAATATTTAAAAAAATAATACTTAAAAAAATAAATAAATAATATTTAAAAAAAATAAATAAATAATATTAAAAAAATAAATAAATAATATTAAAAAAAAATAATAATAAAAACGAGGGATAAAAATAAAAAGCATGTGGCGAAGCGTTGTGAAAAATTGGGTGGGGGGGGGGGATTTGCGCCATTGAGCTTGGGAGGGGGATGGGCAGCCCTGAGCTAACCTAAGCTATGCTTTTACTGAATAATAAAAGCACCCAATGTTGAAGTTGATAATATTAAGTTGATAAATTTGACTGCATTAACTGAACTTAATTCGATTTGTTGCTTCAATATGCCTTCAACAATATAAGCTTAGATCAATTCTTTAGTTATTCAATACAAGCAAGCATGTGTTTCATAGTTACGTAATTGTCTTGTCAGTTTTTTAAATGCCTCATTGATGTTATAATTTAATAAATTATGTATGATATTCAGTGCCAAAACACCATTAACTGTAAAGACTTCATTAGAATGTTCTCTTAAAAGTTAACCTTTCCTAATTAGATTCACTTCTTTAAACAAGATAGCATTGAATAAAAGATGATTCAAAAGTAATGAAATCAGTATATCATTGAAATAAGGACAAAAAGATCATTTTCTGTTATCTAAAATATCATCTATGGTTCTTATTTGATTTCAATTTAATTGCTTTTGAAAGTAAAGATCGTGTGTAAAAGTTTAATATCAGGCAAGGAGAAAAAAGGCATCATTTTTTTTTAAGCCAAGCCCATTTTAAGGAGTGAAAAAAAAAAAATGGAAGAAAGAAAAAGGGAGAACAATTCAGTAAGTTTAGTGAGTAGAAGAACTGAAGATATTCCGTTTCCCTTCTCCCCTTGAGTAAGGTAATATTCCAATGGCAGCTGTTCACTAATGTCAGCATACAAGCATACATATCATGTCACTAATGTCAGCATACATATCGTGTAGCTTCTAAAGGAAAGTACTTCGTCTCTGTAGCCATTGAAATCATCCCCAATTTGGCAACTGCGATTCAAAAAAAAAAAATTCTGTTTAATATTTTTTATGAACATGCAGTTTTATTAATCTTTTCTTAATTCTTTTGACTTCTAAACTTTATCTTAGCACAATACTATTTTTTTAATATTTTTTCCTGAAATAAAGGAATTGATAACTGGACTTCTACAAACATATAAAATATCACGAAATATAGTAATGCATAATTTTATTATTTTTTTTCTATACATTCATTTATTTCTTTTAAATCTTTATTTAGCAATCTATATTGCTTATTACTCTCACTTTACCATTGGCTGGCGTTATTTCCTTTTATTCGCTTTGCAAAATGGTAAATAGCGGGTTACACGATTGATTGTTACCGTGGTGTGTAATAAAATTCATTACAGCTAAATTTTTGAGGGTGAAAAATCGCGTTCCTTTTGTTATAAATACTACCGTCTGCTTTTTTCCTTTTTATTCATTCCTTTTTTTTCTACTTATTTTACTTCATTTTGGCAAATTATTTCGAATTGGGTATATTCCCAATTGGTTATTATTATTATTTTTTTATACATTATTTGGTTTAAAAGCTTAGATAGATCATTAGGAATGGTTATTATTTAAGTCATTTTTATTTTAAAAAATCTGTATGTGTTAGGTATTTAAATTATTTTATTAAAGCTATTAGTTTGTATTCTGTGTCCATTAAAATAAATAGTTTTGATTATTCTTATGTATTTTTTTAAATGTCACTTTCTTAGCAGTATCTTTTATTTAATATTGAAATTGTGACCATTTTTGCTGCGTTGGTAATTTCTTGTTTGATAACTGCTTCTAGTAGAAGGGTATAAACAATAGCGTATACAGACTTCGACGGGCTCCCCCGCATGATTTATTAGTGTGCCCCCCCCCTGTAAGATTTATAAAGTATGCCCTATCTTTGATTTATGGCAAAAAATTAAAAGTTATAATAAGACTTCGTTGAAGAGTATTCTGATATTTAAAGTTAAGTTTATTTCAAAATATAAAGTAATGAAAATGGTAATTGCAATGAAAAGCAGAATTCAGGAAAGGTAATAAACACTATACACTTCCCAAATAGCATCAACTCATCGGATTTTGCTCGGCCGATCATCGAACTCCTCGTAAACTGATTCCGTAACGCACGATGACATCGTTCCGATCAGTATCCGAGCACGGTTTTCGATGAGCTACTTTTCATCGGAAAGCGATATCCTTAAGATCAACTTTCCCGATGAAAATAAGCCGAGATATATTCCATCGGAAAACGATATCCTTCCGATCAAGTTTCCCGATGAAATTCATCGGCACGGTACTGTTCTGCTCGTAAATTGCTCCAAATCTCATCGTATTTCGAGCAAAACTCATCGGATTTTGCTGCTCGGATTCTGTTTGGCCGACGAGACATATTGGATCATCGGCCGATGAAAATTTCATCGGGTTTCGATGAATGGCCGATCATCGGCAGATGAGATGATGCCATAGGGTTGCCACATTGAAATATTACTAGAAAATACCAGGATATCTTACAATAATTATACTCCAAGTTTCATTAAAGGTTGGACGTTATGCAGGAGAAGGCAGGGTGGGTGGTGAAATCATTACTTTATGCATCATATGTGACGTATCGATGCAGATTTCATTCGGAACCCCTGGAAGTGACATTGAATACGGAAAAAAAAAGTTTTTTTTTGTGTTATTTGTTGTGAGTGCGCCCCCATACCTCTGGCGCCCCCCCCCCCGCGCCGCGGGGGCTGCGGGTGCGCTATATACGCCACTGGGTATAAATCTAAAAAAATCAAAGGAGAGTTCTTCTAGCAAGATATTTAGCATAAATGAAAAAATCTAAAAAAATAGACTAAAACTTAGTTCGAATTATGCTTTTTACAAACACTTAATAAACTACTATAGATCATATAGAAAACGAATGGGAGAAAAAAGAAGTTTCAAAAATAAATAAATAGATTAAAAAATAAATAAAATTTTTGGCACCCCATTCTGGCAATTATTTAAATTTTGCAAACTTTTATTTGTTCATAAGCAAATTCTTATTTTTCAATCGATTTATGCGTGCTATTTTGCCTCTTCCAGTCTTAAACGCAACCCATGTTTCATTCGTTTATTTATTTATTTATTTTTGTAATACATTGAGAATGAGGTTTTGATATGATACATCTCCTATTCCGCGCATTTTCCATTTGCCCTTTGAAAACTTTTATTTTCTTTGCAACCGAAACCAGATGAAAAGGAAGGTATCGAAACCAATGTTTGGTGCGACAGTCTCCCCGGAAATTGGACGTTGAATAAAAGAATTGGGGAGTTTGCGAGCGTACGCGGATTTTCGGTTTCTGCCTTCGGTTTCGGTCGCGTTTTACGCTGCTGTGGAGCCCCAAGGCCCTTACTAAATAGAAATAAACTACAAAAACACGAAATAAACAGTTTTTCTCCAATTCAGTCTAGATATGATCACTTCTCGTAGGTGCTTTTTTATGTTTCAAACTTTATAAGTGCATTCTTTTGTAACTGACAAACAATTGAAGGGCTTGGGAGATGAAGGGGTTATGTGACAAAACAGATATTGCGAGTAATTAAAATTCAAAAGTTTTATTGCTGCAATTGTTGCAGCTTTTTTATTATCTGGTTTTGTCGTTGGGTGTGCGTATGGAATTGGTCTAATGACATCTGCTTTTTGATGTACCAAGTTTTATTTGCTTACCTGTATCCATTGCTAACCATTGTCCAGAGTGTTCATTTTTTAAAATGTAACATAACCCCTTCATCCTCCAAGCCCTTCAATTGTTTTCGCTAGTAAAATGATTTTAACGTTATTTTGTGCTCTTGAATGACTACTATGCTTGGGATTCAGGAGTTTATTTTCATTTGCTGATTTTACAAGGCGTATCGTAGACGTTAATGTTAAAGGTTACGGTTGTAAACCAAGCCCTCTTTCAGTGATGGAAATAATTGTAGAATTTTGCATTCACAGAAAAGGAAATTGGGCCTCTCTAAGGAAAGAGTTATTTTCAGTTACTTACAAAGTTCAGAAAGATTAAAATTGGTGGAATCGAGAGAAAATTTTTATGAAAGTAAGTATATGTAAGAGCTACATAAAAAATTCTGGTCCTGAAAAATTTTCATAATATTTAAAGGCACACATTACTTACAAAGTTAAAAGAAAGCGGCTGTAAATAGTACATATGATGAGAGAATAACCAATTATCAGAATGCAAGGTATTTTAACTTTAAAAATTATAGTTCAAAATAAAAACAAAGAGGCATACTATAATGTAAATTAAATAATTAATATTGATAGTCCAAGGGGAAAACTGTCTTTCGGGATTTCTGCATGGAATTGATGGAGAAATTGTTCGTTTTATGCTGGTTCTTTCATACTTAAGGATATTTCTAGGTAAGATCATTTGCATATTCCTCCGTTTGCAGAAACCATTATGTCAACAACAATATAATTAAAAGAAATAATATTAATTCATGTATTTTTTGAACAGTGAGTGCTAAAGCATTATTTCTCACTTAAAGATTATTCCTTCACTAGTGAGAGAATGACGAATTCATTAAAATTTGACTCCAGCAGCTACGGCTGACATTTCGTCGCTTTGGAAGATTAACGCTGCAACTCAAAAAAGCCCATTTTTCAGGAGAGCAATTTTTAACTTTTCAGAAACTTTTATCACGCTTGTGCTCAAAACTACTGCGATTATTTTAATGAAACTAGCATGAAAAAAAAACGCATTTTAATCTCTTTTCTAATGTAGCATGATTGACTTCAATGGCATTTTAACTAATGACGTAATTTAAAAAAGGGTGAAGGTAGTTTGCGTTACATCAGTGTTCTCCAAAAATTGCTCCCTAGCGGATATTTTTGACACTTTTGAGTTGTAACCTTGTTCATCATAAAGAGCGATTTTCTCTGAACAAAATGATATAAAAATGTTATTTTGCGATTTTTTTTGAGTTGCAGCGTTATTCTTCTAAAGCGACGATTTGTGTTTATTCACATGCAAATATTGGTAAATAAAGAAGTAGCACATGATCCATGCGTTTTCATGCACTGTTTTATTTTGTTTAACTGTGAAAACAAATGTAACGGAATGATGGATGAAAAAAATTTCATTTGGCTTTCTGATTCAAAATAGATTTAAAGACAAATTTTGTGCAACTTGAAAACAAAAATATGCTGCAATATTCTTATATGTTGCCAACTGTAAATGGCAAACTTTTTCTTTAAAAAAAAAAAGAAAAAGAAAAAGAAAAAAAAATCATTACGATTCTTGGAAGAATACTTACTGTTGTGAGGGAATGATGCTACCTGCTGACTGCTGAGGTACTTGAGGGGGGGGGGGCTGATCAAGGGATGCTCGGAACGCTCTTTGGGAATCGCTGTCCTGGACCTCCTCTCGCAACTGAAATCGCAAAAATTAACTTACACAATACCTATTACATACCACTTCCATCATCGGGTCAAGGGTGGGGGTCTCAAGCCCCCCCTCCCCGGGCCTTGTTTTTAGTACTATTTTGTTGGCAGAAATACAAGAGCATTTTCTCTTCAATCATTAATGAATAGGTTATTAAAATGTTCAAATTTTAATAACTTTAAATTTCACTAAAATTGCTTTCAACGGGGGAAAATGTCCAGTTAACCATGGGGAAAATATCTGAGCCCTCTCGTAGGGCCCTGCTCCACATTGACGTAAAGCAGAAACGTAAAATGGATTAAACGGTATTCCTATGGAAAGTGCCCGGATTTTCGGTTTCTGCCTTCGGTTTCGGTCGCGTTTTCTGCTGATGTGGAGCAGGGCCCTTACAGATTCGCATGTGGGTGCCCATGCCTATATATGAAAAAAAATCCATAATTTTTGGACAATTTTTCCAGAGAAAAAAACTCGTGCTTTCAGGTTTTAAAGCTAACGAGAGAGATGTCTCTGCGACAGCAGCTCCATGCAGATGGGCTCAGCGTGCGAGCCAATGTCCCCTTGATGGGATGTCACCTGTCACTCGCCCCGAGCCGTCGCTCCTCGCGCGCTAAACGCTCGCCCCTCGCGCCCCTTGGCGACGCGACTCCGCGCTATCTTCCGGTTCGGCGCTCTTCCGACTGCAACCCTAGAGCAGAGCGAGCAGCTCGGATCCGAAGAGCACATGTGGGGAGAAACCCGATGATGATGGGGATGCGCGGATGAGTGTCACCATGGGGGAAGTGTGCGGCCATGCTGCACATGGGAAGCTCATGGCGGTCCTGCTATTGCTCATGGGACTGGTGGGCACCGCTCGCGCGACGCACGGAGGAAGTAAGTGACGCACTATTTTGCTCAACGACAGTGACGCATCGCAAAAAAAAAAAAAAAAAAAACTTTGTTTATTTTTGAAAATTTAAAAAATTTCCTAATTAAGAATTGAAGCCACACAACAAAAAAATGAACTATTGTTTTTACAGCATAATCAATCCGAGGTTCTAAGTTAAAACTAAAATGAACTGTTAAACTAGCAATTTTACAGTTTCTTATTGTAAAGTTAGAAATTTTACAGTTTATTGCTTTGAAATTTGGCAATATAAAACTAAAAACAACAGCATAATACTGGCAGCCGATGCTCCACTTTAAAACTAAAATGCACCTTAACAAATTGCAAAATTATCAATTTATTACTGTACTGTAAAATAGCTAATTATACAGTTTATTACTGTAAAATTAGTTATTTTACTTAAATAATGTACGTATTTCTTCAGTTATTAATTTATTCACATTATTTTACTTATTAATTTACTTATTTATTCTTTCATTCATTTATTTTGTTATTCATTCTCAATTTTATTCACTCATTTCTTTTTCTCATATTATTATGAATTCATTTATTTGCTTAATTATTCATTCGTTTAGTTTCTCATTAATAAATTCATTTTTTCGTTTATTTATGCATTCATTTCATGAAAATTACTGTAGCTCATCAAATAGAAAATGTGTCATTATAAAAATATTGAATTTTTCACTTTGCCCCATGGTTTTTTCAGGTGAAAAAATTTCCACTTTTAAGGCGCAAAATAACTACCGAAAACGGAAAATAATAATTCAACGATAGTTGTTTTACACATTATTTTTTCTTTACGTACATGAATTTTCAGAACAAATTTTTATTTTTTTAGTTTTGAAACAGCCTTGTTGTTTTAATTATTTCACTTTGCCCCACATTCTCCTACGTATTTCCAAAGTTTTGAGTTGTGTCACTTTTGTCGAAGAGGAACAACATGTTATAATGACTGATTATGTTTTGTAATCTTTATGGAAAGTATGTACCGATTGGTCTGAACATTTCTTGCTGTGCGGATCATCAGTTTTATGTACATAAAAAAAGGTTTGAGGCCCACTAATTTCTAAATGTACAAGTAAAAATTAACATGATAAATAAAAGTGTGTGTGTACGTGTGATGAACACATTGAGAAGTAATTAATAAGAGGTACTAAACAAGAAGATAAAAAAATATTTTTAGCATAAAAAAAATATTTTATGATGTTCGCAACTGTAAGAAAATTCAAGATCTTGTGATCCAACAAAGATCTTATGATCTAACAAAAGAAAAACCTAAATGCGAGTTTTGGTATATGACACTGCTTTTCCCTCCATGAGAAAGTCATTAATGGGATTGAAAAGAGAAATAAGTAACAACATTCAATTTAATCGTATCTTAAATAGAAACTAAAGTTGATAAGGCTTGTTTCTGTAAACATTTCAATCACATTCATTTAAAATTTTTCAATCAGTTCCATACATCCTTGAAGGAACTACCATGTGACACACCTTGTCTCAAATTGTTCCCATTCCTTAAGGATAGGCTTCATGGTTTTAATTTAGTATTTCTCCATTTGTTGTTTCCGTCTTGTTTTTGTTCTGTCATATAAACAAACCTTATTATACGGTATGCTTTGGGTGCTTTCTGTTATAATTTTTTCAGTTGAATATTTCGATTACTTTTTCATAATTTAAAAGTTCGTTCTTGTGTTTATTTCGAAAATTTCTTCCTAAATTCCAGCAATTTATGTCCTTTATAGTTCAACTATTTTCACACCATTGGCAACTTTTCCCTCTTGTAAAACTTTAAAACTACCATTTGCCACAGTATAGCCTATTAATTCTTTTGCGCCAGTAAACTCAATCGAGCCAATCAACCAAAAAGAACATGAGTCCACATGATACTCGTATTTCTAAAAACGACTTACTACAGTTTATTCAACCCCTTATTAAATCTGTGTTAATTATTAGCTCTGTGAGAGGACATCGATTCAGCCAGTAATAATAAGATATTCAGTGATGGTCTCTGCACGTTTTGTCTTCTGTACTTTATATAGGAATAACATTCTTGCAATAGGAACCGTTGACATAAACTCATACGAAGACTTTAAATATACTTACGGTCAAAAATATATTAACCGGAATATTCTTACCATAATTCACTTCACACTGAGAAAACCCTATACCTTTCTAAAAGAATTTTCGCTGAAAAAACATATTTTATTCCAGATAAGATATAATAATTCTAATTGCAGTCAATTAAATCAGGATTTGTAAGCGAATATGAGCTTGAAGATGATTGTTTCGAAGTCAAATCATGTTCTAAGAATTTATCTCATTTTAAAGGTAAAAGAAGACCCTTAAAGACCAATTCGTGCTTTGAATTTTGATATCTTGCGAAAAATATTTTTTTCAGTTTGGTCGAAAGACAAGCGCATGGCATTTAAATAGCATATCTATTCCTCGAAAAATTTCTAAAGAGTCAATGTCACATGCCGCAATCTCTGCAGATCTAATCTGGCATACCAGGACAGTGACTCTCAGTATTTTTTCCCTGCACACACAACAAAAATACTGTTCAGGAGTACGTTTTTATGCTCATTTTCTAAGCAGACAGTTTAACTGAAATGATTTCTGTTATAAATGTCATTCTGTCACAAATGGAATTCCCTGCTGCAGGAAGGAATAATCAGTTGCTTGATCATGACAAGAATTCAGACTCGCATACACATTAAAAAAAACATGGCGTCAAAGAAAGCAAATATGATTATATACTGTGGTGAAATAGCACAGACAATTTCGACCCCCTTTTTTCACCAGATGGAGGCACCTAGGCTGTCTTCAATGCGGAACTGCACTAGGAATTTAATTTTAGCGAGTGCATTCTAAGCCAAACGAATAACCGATCTTTTACATGCCGCATATTCATGCGACATGGGGACAGACGATTTCCTGCATCCAGAATTCACAATATGGGTGGATTCAGAAATGTTCCAAGGGAAGGGCGATTGTTTTTTTTTTTCTTACTTGCCCATTTTTTTCACCATGTATCCTTGTTAACACATGTTAGTTACAAATGTTTTGGTCTTCCATTTCGAAAAATTTCCAGATCAGAGCTCCGAATCCCCATCCTTTCCCTTAATAGAAACCGGTCAGAAACCGGATCTCATAGCGCTAAGAAAAGTAAAATTTTAGCTCTACCATCAAATAATAATATCTTTTCCCCGGGGGTGGCTGCATAAAAATGCCAGATTTTGGAAAACAAAGTGGTTTTTTC
>JAXGGA010003092.1:0-108984 GCA_038373865.1 Uloborus plumipes
CCCCTATCAAGACCACCGTTAACTTTCTAAGTGGAATTCATTAAATGAAGAAAACATACCATGGCTTGTAGTGAGGGTTCTCAAGACTTTTCTGGAAGTCTAATAGCATCATTTGATTTTCCAGTGTTAACTGATGTGCAATCACAACCAATAGCTTTTATGTTCTTTATCAATAGAATTTTTTTTTCCATAAATCGTGAAACTGAAGTTACAATTTCTTTCCCTGGGCCATTTACTGGATAACCATGTCTGAAATATTTAGAGTCTGTTTCCTCAACCAAAGATCTACAACAATCTTCTTCTACAATCCTATAGCAGCTACGCTAGCAGAGCTGTATTTCGTTTATCATCAGGGGGGCCCCGATAGAACGCGGGCACTGTGTGACGAGGTATAGCTGAAAACTGGGAAATTTGGTTAGTAGCTAGTGGCCAGTGGACTCAATTATATTAGTCTCCACTTTTTAAAGTTAGTCGCCACTTTTTAAAACTGCAACTAACGAAGCACTGTTAATACGTGTTACGTTTTATACGTTTTTTAAATGGGTTCCAGAAGCGTTCAATACATATTGATGTAAACCAACAAGTTGTATATTTATTTGTATGTTTCCTTTATACAGTCCCTTTAAAATCGTATAAATGGTGCTTCACTTTATGTTTCAAATTTTTATGAATAACGAAAAAAAGTATCAGAATATCGCTCACGTAAGAAAGGTGATACAACTCAAAAGCACAAAATTTTACAGAAGAGACAGAAAAGAATTTAAACTTTAAGTACAGCCTAAAACAAGGAAAAGTTCAGTTTTAGAGCATTAGTAACTGATTTTGCAAACCATAGGGACCCTTATGATTTTTTTTTTTTTTTTTTGTAAACAACATCTCAAACTGTTATATATTTCTACATGAACCGCAAAATTTACCCATTTGCTCAGTCATAAATAAGATCAAGTCAAAAGTAATTAACCAGTTTCATACTCTATTCATAATACTTAACTAACATTTTATATAGAACAAAAATGCATAGTTGTACGTATTTTCTCTATATATATTTGCTGATTTTCTGACTAAAAGAATGTATTTTATAATGATGAGTTTTAGTTAACAACTAGAAACATTTAAAAATAGAGTAATAAATAATGCTAAAAACAAGAAACCAGAGTTAAATTGTTTATTTAAACACATCATGTACTTGATTAAAATAGTATGATTAAGTTTCAATTTAGTATGATAAGTTTGAAGATTAGAATCTGTGTGAGCATAACTGTTTTTCGGCCCAGAAGCCAGATTAGAATCAGCTAAGCAGGCATCATTAACAGTGGAGATGAGACCAGGAGAATCTTGACAACTAGAAGCCTCAGTGGAATGGCCATCATTAGCATCAGATTCTGATTCAACTGGATGTTTATTAGTAGCAGTAGTCGACAGGAGACTCCTATATTAGGGAGAAAAACCCCGTTTTTAATAAAAATTGTTCTTATCCAATAATCTGTATTACGTATAAAATTATGCTTGGAGGGAAAATAGAAGACAAATTTTTTTGAAAAGTGTAGGGAATAATGGTTGACCATCTGATGGTCTGCCAACCTTTTAGGACAGTAATGTGTAGTAAGAATGAAAGAAATGTGTAGTTTTGTGTGTTTATGTGTAGTTTTTTAGCTAGTGTGGTTCATTTACCCTATGTCCTTAACTATCTATCACCACAAAGGAGGGAAGGTGTATTAAAACTTTCATATGGTCAAAACATGTCTTAACTATGATGTAGTTTAAAAATAATATATAAAACAATTGCAGAAAAATAAGATTTCATTTATTTGTAAAACTATAAAAAGAAAATTTTACTATTCTGCAGCCTGCAACTTTTTTTTAATATAGATGAACAAATCAAGCTCTAACTTAAGCAAAGAACTGCAAGTTAGCGAAAAAATATATTAACAAAATAATAATATTACAACAAAATAATATTTTTAGGATAAAAAAAGGTAAATCTGGAAAATAAAATGTTAAATTAAAAGCCAATTGCCAAAATGTAAAAATAATTACAACATATAAAAGAACTGAAAGCTAAAACATTGGAAACAAATTCGTGCAAAGAACGTATTCATTACTGACCTTGGCCCATTTTGAAAAAAAGTAAAATATTTCATTAATTATTAAAATAAAGAATAAAATGAGCTAATGTTAAGTGGGAAAGTTAAAATAACTTTTCACTGCCCAAAATATTAAAATATTTACAAGACGAAAAAGGATTGAAATAAACACGAGACGCAATTTCTCGCGACGCACGTGTTTAGTGCAGCCCTCTTCAACGAAAAAAGAAACTAACATCTAAGTAAAAAAGTAAAATAAAGTTGTCTTTAGTAACAAGCGTTAAATTAACTTCCAACCGCTAAAAGAATTAAAATATTTATCTGATGCAAAAGGATTGAAATCTTAATCACGGGGCGCAATTTTCGGCGACGGGCGAAAGCGTAGTTTTTGTTCGAGATGTGCAGTAAGATAAATGCCGTTTCTACGCCAAATTCGTAGTAGTTGGCAGCCCTGCCATCATTTTATCTTGAGGGGGGGGGGGGGACTTTTTACTACTTAATTCCAATTGATTTAATATATTATTTTTAAACTGCTAGTAATTTATTTTACTTCCCAAAAAATTAACTTTTAAACTCATATCAGCTCGTCATTAGCTTATCCTTAAGTTCATGTTTATCTCACCCAATCGTTCGAAAGCAGAGGTTCAAGGCCCCGCCCTAGGTACTCTGAAGGTCACAATTAGATTTCGCACCATTTTATCTATTGCTTTTGAGCAGACTTCAAAAATTGTAAGAAAAAGAATGAATAGTGTTTGAAGATCGCACAAAGCATCGTGATGAAAAGCAACATCAGCGGATCATATGCCGATGCAAATTATCTCCATTTTTTTTCAATATTATTTTGCATCAAAATGTTTTCTTTCATTGAGATCGCTTAGAAAAAAAATGTCGTGAAATTAAGAAGAGCGTGTATACTATTGCACAATATGTTAATATCTTAAAAACAAAAAAAAACTGGTTGCGATCCTGAATGTGTTTTTATACGTGAGAGTGAAAATTCCGTTCCATGGCGCCATTTTCAAAAACAGATAGCTTTGATAAAATACTTCTTTTTTAACGATTAAAAATTTCCAGGAACGGATAAGCGTTATCGCTTTTTATCAAAATTATCAAATGTGCTTTTTTTTTCCCCGAGCAAGTTTTTAATCTGGAACAAAATTTATATTTTGCATCTACTTCTTAAAAGATTTTTTTTCTTTTAAGAAACGATCTCAGTACTAAAATTCTCTGCTCTCAAAAACATAAAATGTGCTACTAAGTCAAATTTTTAGCAATAAGAAGTGAATAAATTAAAAAATAATAAATTGATCACTTACCTTTTAACGAAAAACGATGTTATTTTAAGTGACTCCTCTTCAATTTTGCGCTTTCCCCCACGTGATCGCTGAGCAGCCATTCCAAAGCAGGTGGCACGTGCAGGGTTCAAAGTTGCAAATGACGAATGGCGGTTCCTGTTGTGGCTCAATTTCTCCCTCTAGCGATGGGGAGAAGAGGTGGGGAAAGAAATACATGGAAGTAACGCGGACCAGGAGGGGGAAATGTGGTTCGATTGGGAATGTTTAGAGTGACTGAGCAAGAGTGGCGACCGAGGGTGGAGATCGATGCCACATTTTTAATGTAAGAGAATAAAATTTCAGCTATATGACGAGGGGCTAATTTCCTAATTTTCCGCTAATTTTCAGCTATATGACGAGGGGCTTAGATTCTGTTTATAGTTTATATTATTTTACTTTTTACTCCACACAAATCACAGATGATTCCCAGTTTCAAGTGTTAATTCAGTTATATTCCACATTCATAAACAAGATTCTAACCAAGCCGCATGGCCTTGTAAAATGCTAGTTTTGGTGAAAATTACGTAAGTTTAGAATAAATGTGGGAGATCTAAATGTTGTTTAATATACTTTTTTTCAAACCCAATTTCGTCCTCCTATTTTGCTGTACACATTTTGCAACTTGAATTATTTTTAACATTTATTCTTAATATTTAAAAAAAAAAAATGGAAAAAACTAATATTTTTGAAGAAATTCACAAACTTCAGGCCTCGTGCGGGACACCTAAATAATTTCGGATTAGACTGAAATTTTTTGTGGAATATGTGGGTATGTAGGGGCAACTTTTTATCAACTTAGTAAATTGAATTCTAAAAAAAAGTTTTTTTCGATACACCGTACTACACAGTGAAAAAGTTGACATGCAAAACTAGAAATACGTTCTAAGTCACCATATCTCTTCAGTGATTCTCAACATTCTGCTGGTGATCGTTTATTTACGATTGTCTCAGAAAAATAGGTTGGTGGAAATAGAGATGCTTTAATAGAAAATTTAACGATCATTGGCAAGAGATTTTCATCAATGTCATTCACCCAATTCCTTGCTGTTTCTTTTTGATCATTTGTAAGTCCATGACAAATGTATTTTGGATGTAACATGTATGATGGATGTAATGTGAGCTGAGGTGATGCAGTCGTCAAATCTTTTCTGTAGAGACTTGCTATGAATTTTAAGCTCTTCTGCTTTCATAAGTTTCAAAAATTCCTTAGTTGCATCTGCAATATTTGAGGAATTTTTTTGCAGCACATCTAATGAAATACTGATGGGTTTCAAAGGAGTAATTAAATGTTTTATTTCTTTATATAAACCAATGTTGTTAATTATATTCCTTATGTTTGCATCAAGTTCATCCTCGTGTTCATCTATGATTTTCAAGAAAATATCTTTATTTTGCATATATGTTTCTAAGTATTTAATATGACTGTTCCACCGAGTTTCGTTGGGCAGCTGAGGCTTTACATTACCATAGGAATTTAAAAACCCTTTTTCCACATGGCGACTTCTGAAATATTTCGAGACTCTGACAGCCTCTTGTGTAATGAGGCTGATATTTTTATTTTACATATGTCTCTCCCTAATAAATTTAGATAATGTGCAGCACATCTATATGCAATAAAACAACTTCCATTGCCGGAATATTTTTTTACCAGCTCTTCTCTTAACTTTACCATTTTGCTTTCATTATCAATAACGAAGTTTTTTACAATACAACCATATTCTGATTCCCAGTCACGTATAGCTTCTTCAACTAATTTTGAGCAGTATTCAGTGGTTTTGTGATTTGCTTCTGTGTCTATTGCGGATAGGAAGAAAATATTCTTGCCATTAGTGACACAGTTAGCGATAACTGGATCGTTGTGGATGGTTGACTAGCCATCTTGTATGAGCTTTACCAACTTTTCTTCCAGCTCTCTTTTTGCCTCTTCTTTAACTTCATTACATATGTTGTCCAATAATGTAGTACTAAGTGCAATTCTTGATGGCGTCGTATAGCCGGGCCATTTTTTTGCCCTCCATTTTTTTATATATTTTTTTCATTTCTTCCATTTTGTCCATTTTTTTCGGCATCCCGAACTTTTTGCAAAAAAGTGGATGAAATGACAACCCTGACTGCAACAGCCAGAAACTTCCATGGTCAGTGACGAATTTGCCATGGTTATTTTCCCATGGTACGGTTTCACTTCTGCGCTGCACATCTGAACATGCAAAGCATTGATAAAGTTCAGGAAGCTCCCAGTATCAAGGAGTTCATTTAGCTTCACTCCATTGATTTAAACTTGAGTTACTGATTTTTGAAGGCAATGGGACTGAAGCAGTGGCAAGAAAATACATTGAGGCACTGGATTGTTAAGGTTGGTTTCGTTGAGATGGGGACTTACACGATCTCTGGAAATGTCCCTTTTTCCCACAATTTCGGCTCATCGAATCCTTTGCTGGGCAAGCACTCCGAGGGTGGTAGTCGTTTCCACAGAAATAACACCTTTTTGAACGGTTTGGCGTGACTGCTGCAAGCCGAGCATCATCATCTTTCAAGCTCTCCGTAGCTGACCCAGTTGTGGAAGGATTTTGTGAAAGGTACGATGCTGAGTGATGTGCAGCAAGCTCAAGCTTGATAAAAAGCGTTTTCCAGAGTTATAGTGGAATTCTCCAGCAGTCTGTCACGAATGCGATGGTTTTTGAGACCACGAATGGAAACGTCTCGGTTGTTCTCATTTTTGCTCTGCTCTGCATTGACAGCTTTAAAATCGCAGTCTTTGCTGAGCTATTTAGTGCTTGGAAATATTCTTGTCTACTGACTCTCCACTTTGATGGGTTTTTGATGCCGGGTAGTGTCTCGCAAAAATTTCATTTCTCTTAGTTATGTATAAAGCATCTAAAATTGCTATGGCATTTCTATAACTCGTAGAATTATTAATGTATTTATACACTGCAGCTGAAACATAATTGCACAATAGGTGGAGTTTATTTTCCTCTTTGATATCCTTGATTTGAGAAAGGAAGTTAGAGAAAGTTTGGCACCCCTGTTTCCTTTTGGCCACTGCTCCTATGCTTGTGGGATCCACGGCAAACCTTTCTGGTTTTAGTAGCTGCTCCATTTATCAGTCGCTTGCTTAACTATACTCAGTTAATAAAATTGTTATAAATAGACATTACGATGTAAGTGTGGCTCAAAAGAAAAGCTTTTATTAACTGAGAACATAGCTAGATAAATTAGCCAAGTTTTCTGCAAACATATAAACAACGACAACAATTAAACAAAATGATTTAAACAAAAGTGACTGTTGCCATTGAAGTGGCTAAGATAAGAGTTGCTAACTATTGTAAACACAATTATATTACATAGCCTGTCTTTATTTTTTTACCTTTTTGAGTTTTGCCATAACAAAATTTCCAACAACAAATAATGACTTATCCTAAGATATTTGCGACAGTACATTTTGGGTAGAACAAGCATCAGAATCTAGTGTTGTAATCACAATGTGAATTTGATATTAGCTTTCTCTTCTTTATCTAGACTAAAATGTGAATTAGTAAAAACTTTCGATTGTCTCTTGTTTAAACCTCAACAAAATGTATTGTTCGTAAAATTGGTTTTGGGATTCTTTTCCATCAATGTCCAAGATCATGACATCGTATATTGCTTTCCGTTTCAGAGGAAAATAGCACACAAATCTTTTTACTGTGATTTTTAATCTCTTCATAAAATTCAGCCGCATTATTAATGACTACTTGTCCTTGAAGGATTTTTGTTCTAACGATCTGTTTTAAGTCGGCACCTACACCATCTGCATTTCCTTTACCATGATATGTCTCAGAAAAAAAAAAAAAAGGCCCAGTCAGCAGAGCATCCATAATCAGACTCATGATATAGAAGATTACCTAATATAAAACAGTTCTTGAATTGACTAGGAGGTTCATCACTCCAATAATGCACTTTTACAACCTGAATCAATATTTTTTCTTCTACATCTTTAAGTATTAAACTGTTATATGATACAATTGCACCTTTGTCATGCTGTTTATCATCTGATGCAATACCAAAGCATAAATGCTCCCATTCATCATTTTCTCGATAGTAGACAACAGCAGTAAATTGTCACTTGCATCGAATGCCAATGAGCAGTTATTATTTCCTTTTAAAGCCGAATTGACAAATTCTCGGCAAAATCTTCTGGACAATAATAATTATTTCCTTGCTCTTTAAGTTATCTTTGAGTGAAGTTATTCTTGAATTTGTCTTTTTATATTATAAACATGACGAGAAGAGGGTGTCAATGAAAGCTTCAAATTATCTATTATTTCTGCAGCAGACTATGTTACAGCAGATTTTTCAGCTTTTCCATTTCCTCCAGTGACCCACTGGTAGTAAGTGACAAGTTGATTACAATCTACTTCCTGAAATATATCATCAATTGAATCAACTGAGCAGTTATGGAATTTGCGGTCAGCACATTCTGGTTTCATTTGGATATCATAGCCACATGTAGTTGATTTGAGTAATTCCTTCATATCAGAAACATCCAAATAAGGAAATGTTTTTGTAAGTCCAGTGAATAATAAGTCTAAATTTTCAAGGTAGATGCGATAGCAAACTCTGTCTTTCTCTATAACAGGTGCGACATGTTTTGTCGCTAGTTATGAAAGCTACTTATTCCAATTTTAACATCAGAACTTTCACAGAAGACGAAATATGCTTTTTGTATTGTCATTTGCAAAATTCGCTTTTGTACTTTTGTTTTCGTGCCACCCTTTTTAATAATTACATAGCCTTTTCGTCCTGGGATACACTCTGCTTATATCATCTCGTTCAAAAAACGATAGCACTTTTTTAGCAGTTTCATTCGAGATTGCATTGGATCGTTTTTTCCGAGTGACACAATGTAATATTGGCGAGGAATACTTTGCTTTTTTTGTTGGTGAAAGATCTGCAATCACTTTTGCAATTACTTCAACTTTCTTTTCAGGGTGTTTTGGCAGTTTTCTTTTCACTTTAGCAGTTGCTCTTCCAAGTGAAGCAGGAGAAGAATATGAAATTGAAGCTTTCTTTGTTTAGTTTAAATTTTTCTTCCTCCATTCAGCTTTTTCTCTTCGAACTGTTAATTCCTCTATTCCTTCGGATTTATTTTTTGCAGCAGTTGATCTCTGTTTCCACCTTAATCTCTCCTTGGCTCTTTGTTCAGTTAACAATACTGGATCCAACTTCACCTTTTTTCTGAACTCTCTTGATCTCTCTGTAGATGTTTCACCCATTGTTTTACAATAAATAATAATTATCTTTCCTCAATACCTTTAAAACTCTTTAAAATGCACATGGTGAGATTTAACCCTCCGTCGGGTGCACCTGTCTGCCATTCGAAATCGTGAGCAACCGGCCTGAGAGGCCACTCACACATTTTAATTCCCATTTTCCATATATGAATTCTAATACAAAATATTGTTCGGTTGTCTGTACTAAGAGTTATGGGAAGGAATCGTAACAAATTGAATACGAAGGAACAAGTTTATTATTCATTATAGCCAATAGATAAAGATACTACATACACACACTACAACTAGATACAAATAAACATTGACATTTTTTATAAGTCTTCAACTACTTCATTCGTCATTGCTAGATATGGATGCAAATGCTCCTAAATCAGCCGCCAAAAAACAAGTTTGGCACAAGGGGTTTACATGTTTTAAACAAATTGGTTGATGGCATCCTAAACATTCATAGTTTGTCATCCTCCTAAATCCACTTTCACATATGCATACTCCACACTTTTGCCTTTCGGGATTTAGTGTAGGCGATGGGGCTTCTTTTCACGTTCTTCGAGAGGCAAAAATCTTTTAAAAATGATTTTGTAACTAAAGTGGCATTTCATTTGTATTCAGACTTCGCTGGGCTAGTTGTCCAATCACAAGTTGATGCAAACTAAGTTTTCAGAAATATTCTCTGTTTTAGAGGTTCCTGATAAGTTTCGTTTTGAAAGTTGAAAGTCACAGACACCATTAGAATTAATGGGAGATTACATTTAAACAAGTAGAAATCATATGAAGAACATTACACAACACTATACACTCTACTGAGTGACAAAACATCTAAGAGCAACTGTTGACTGTTGCCAAACTTAGTTTCGTAACTTCAAAAGAAAAACTTGCTGCACACAATCAAACTTATCATAATAATTACAAAGGCTGAGTACATGACAATAACATCATTTAAACTCTGCAATGGGCATTAATTTTAACACGCCCCCTTGCCAATGACACAGTTTGAATGCTTACAAGACCTTAATTTTGCAAAAAAAAAAAAAAACACTATACAAGAATATAATCACAACTCTTACAATACAAGTATGTAAACAACATTTGATTATATTTTCAGGTACCAGTTTGATATGCAACATAATGTGAATTAAATTTTATTTCAAATATATTGTAAAAAAAAATATCTTCATTAAACTTAAAACCTTCATACATTTAGATTCAATATAGTTAAAATGCTAAACGAACCTACAATTTTGTACTCCAATGTTAAACAAGTCCTTCAATCTTGGCTTACCGAAAGGAGAAGATTTTTGCTCTCAAGGTTCATTTGTCAACATATGTAGCTGCATATCTAAAATCTTGTAGAATCTTCTTCGACACTTGCATTATGAGAAAATCAGCAATATTCTTACTTGATGGGATATATTCAAAAATAATTCTGTTCTCCTTGACCAAGTCTCTCAAAAAGAAATACTTAATGTCTGTGTGCTTACTTCTCTCGGAAGTGACATGGGTTTTGGCAGTGAAGATCACTCGCTGTTGTCTACCCATACTTTCTGAGGTAAGGACATCAAGCAGGCCCAAATTTCCCAATAGGCAAAGTAGGCAGCTGCCTAGGGCGGCAAATTTTTAGGGGCGGCAAATTTTACAGCGACAGCTGTGATCAAATGATGAATGCATCAACCATTGAAGTTACAGCACTCAGCAAAGATCCAGCTTTATGGTTATTGAATGACAAAACAAGAGAACTCATTTCAAGACATGGATTTCATCAAAATAAAACCTGCGATTTTGAAAGTAGTAAGAGAACTTATGCAGATTGCAATCGTTTTTTATCAAAATGTCACTTTGAGCGAAAAATGACAAATGGTGAAATAACACAAAGAAGTTGGTTAACATATTCCGAAAGTAAAGGCTCTGTCTTTTGTGGACCATGCTTAGCATTTGGGAAAAATTCAAGCTCTCAATTTGTAAGTAGAGAAGGATTTAATGACTGGAAAAATGCCGAAACTAGAGTAACTGCCCATGAAAATACTCCTGCTCACAAAACATCAGTCATTGATTTGAAACCCAGATCCATTGCTCTCAATAGAATTGATTCCAAACTTTCGGCGTAACTTGACGAAGAAGTTACTTATTGGAGGAGTGTTATAACTCGTGTAGTGGCCTCCATTAAGGCTTTAACATCAAGAAGCCTAGCCCTCAGAGGAGATATTAATATAATAGGATCACATAATAATGGAAACTATTTATTGGTTTTGGAGCTTATTGCTGAGTTTGATCCCTTTTTGGCTAAGCACCTATCAAAATATAGAAATCCAGGTTCTGGCCACACAAGCTATTTATCACCTGTCATATGCGATGAAATACTACACCTGATGGCTGAAAGAGTTAAGTTTATGATATGTCAAGAGTTGAAACAGTCTAAATATTTTAGTATCATAGTTGATTCTACTCCTGATGTATCCCACACAGACCAACTGACCCTTGTGGTCAGATATGTTTTGATTGATGGTTCTTGTGAGAGATTTTTGACGTTTATCCCGTTTATAGGTCATAAAGCTGAACAGATATTTAATGCTGTTACGGATGCATTGAATATATTACAGATAGATTTTAGTAACTGTCGTGGGCAGTCCTACGATAATGCCCAGAACATGTCGGACATTTATAATGGTTTTCAGTCAAAGATCAAGGAAGTAGCGCCGTTAGCAATGTTTATACCGTGTGCTGCACATTCATTAAATTTAGTGGGAACTTCTGCAGCTGAATCTTGTGCGGAAGCATGTCATTTTTTCATGTTGCTGCAAGAGTTATTCGTGTTCTTCACAAAATCAACAAAAAGATGGGGACGTTTGATTCTTGAAATTGGAAAAGGGAAAACCTTAAAGAAGCTATCTACGACTCGATGGTCAGCTAGAGATGATGCTTGCCAAAGTTTAAGAGAGTCGTACGAGGAAGTTCTGGCGGTATTGATTTCGATAGAAAATGATGAAACAGAAAAAGCAACCACAAAATGTGAAGCCAAAGGAATTCGCAAAAAGCTGGAAAAATTACAGACAGCTTTCATGGTTTGCTTTTGGAGCACAGTGTTGCACCGTCTAAACAATGTTTCGAAGGCCCTACAATCTGAGTCAATAGATGTATTGACGGTAACGCGATTGTACGCGTCCCATAAGGAATATTTTGCTTCTCAAAGACATTGTTTTGCTGATTTTGAACTGCTTGCTTTAGAAATTTCAAAAAATACGAATTATGATAACGTCAAAAGGTCTCCAAAATTAAACTCAAAAAATGATGATGACGTTTGTGAGGAGAATGTAGAAGAAAAAGCCAGGGAATATTTTAGAATTAATACATTCTTAGTCATCATTGATCAGTTCGTTTCTGAATTTAAAAGAAGGTATGAAGCATATACTGAATACGAAGAAAATTGTAATTTTCTTCACAAAATCTAAAGGAATAGAAGAAAATGTACTGAAGACAAAAGCTAAAAATCTTATTCAGAAATATCCAAATGATTTAGGCAATGACTTTGTTGACGAGTGCTGTCACTTTCAGGTATACTGTCTTGCAACAGCTCAAGATTTTGAAAACAAATCATTAACAGGAATTTTAAAGTACCTAAAAAGTCACTCCCTCCAAGAAGTATATCCAAATGTTGACATCGCTTTACGGATTTGCCTTAGTATTCTGCCGTGGGCAGGTAAAGGGCAGTAACTGCAAATTTTTCGATTTTCATTTTTTTGCATTTTTGAAATCTATGTTACATTAGTTTTATGGTACAAGCATCTTTTTTTGGTTTCCGATGAAAAAAAACTGTTTTTTAACCAGTGGTAATTAGCAGTAACTGCATTTTTCGTTGCTGTGGGCAGGTAAACGGCAGTATCTGCATGTCTGCAGGATGAACATAATATGAATCGCTGTGCAAAACTTGCATCAAGCCGCAAAAACCATTTTCCTCTGTACTTAAACTAAGCAAAAGTAGGGGTGCCCTAATGGGAGGTCACGGGAGGTCATTGGTTGCACTTGAATGTTCCCAAGGGGGTGTTTTATTCCTTTTGGGGGTGAATCAGTGTTAATATCAAAGCAGACTTAAGTGATATGAATTGGCGTTACCACTTGGCCATATATCGCCAAGCTTTTAGTCGCCAAGTGCTAGTCGCCAACTTGGTGACATATCGCCAAATTGGCGACAAATTTGGCGAAAAAAATTATTTTATGAGTTTGGGTTCAATTTAGCGCTATTGGCGGTATTTTGCGAAAAATCCACTGAATGATACTAAAATCGGCGATATTTAGAAAATGAATTGTTGTAAATCATTTTTTGCTTTGTTTCGTGGTACATTTGGGGCGTAAATGTTTGAATTGTCATCTTGCTCATTCCAAGCATTATTTTAACACTTAAGGCATCTACTAAAAAAATTTACACGTAAAAGGAAGTAGTGTGGGGTCCATACCAGATTTTTTTTCTTTCAAATAAAGTTTCTCTCCACTAGCAGACAATATTTTTTACGATTTCAAAGATACACAAGCCAAACTTGGCAGACGACAAACAAAAATGCAGCAATGAAATGATTTTATTTACATTGTTTTGTTTTCTTTTACTTACAGTTGCTTTCATACTAACAGACGATAGTTTTTGCAGTTTAATCCCTAGCTGTTGCATTTTTAATAGTACTATGAAAAAAATCGTCAGCACAACAAGCATTTCAAGCGCTCTTTTTCTCAAAGTGATTTCTTGTTTTTATGCAAAGTACAAAGCATTAACTGATTTGCTGTAATTTTAAAACATCTGGTGTGTACGCCACACTACTTCCTTTTACGTTTAAATTCCATAATAAATGCGTGTTAAATAAAAATAAGTGTTAAAATAGTGCATTAGAGTGAGCAAGATAACAATTCAAACATTTACATCCCCAGTTTGTCACGAATCAATGCAAAATAATGTTTTACAATGATTTATTTTCTAAATATCGCCGATTTTAACATGATTCAGTGAATTTTTCGCAAAATGTGCCAAATAACGCCAAATTGAATCCAAATTTAAAAAAAAAAAAAAAAAACATTTTTTCGCCAAATTTGTCGCCAACTTAGCGGCAAACACTTGGCGACCAAAAGTTTGGTGATATATCGCCAAGTGGTTGCACCAAATCATATCACTCAATCTGCATTGAAATTAACATTGATTTACCCCACAAAGGGGTAAAAGACCCCATTGAGAACATTCGAATGCAACCACAAGGGGAGGTGCACAACGACCACCCTCAGAGCCTACATACCAAACTAGAAGCTTCTACGGCCTATAGTTTTTGAGTTATGCGACATACGCACATACGCACATACATACATACATACATACATACATACATACATACATACATACATACATACATACATACATACATACGCACATGCATACGTATATACAGACGTCACGAGAAAACTCGTCGTAATTAACGGGGGCATGGTCTAAAAGGATATTTCGGCTGTTTATATGTTAGTAGGTACATGTGCATGTGCTGATAGGTCGAAAAAGCTACTCAACATTCATTCGGGGGTGAGCAAAATCAAAATTTAGACCAAATTTTGAGTGAAATTTTCTTTGTGATCACAATACTTCCTTTACTAAGTAAAAGAAAGTAAAAATGGCTGAAGAATCATCAAGTTTTGCTTCATATTTTGCATAATACAATACAGTTTCATTATATTTTTTAATTATATTTCGCGTTCGTTTATATCAAATCTATATCAAGTGGATACGCGGTATTTATGTATATTTTTAAATAAAACATATTCACAATGCAATAATATATTTCGTAATAACATATCTACTCCGCATGTAGTCGAATATGTAATTACTGGACATTTAGTAGCATACTGTGCAGTTACTGCCGACTGCCAGTCAATTCCGCATGAAATTTAGAGTGAAAAGGACAGGTAAACGGCAGTATCTGCTTTACCTCTCTCTGCGCTTGCAAAATCAAAATTCAATCGATTACCCAAAAAATATATCGGTATAAACATATAGTATCGCCTATGTTCGAAGTTCAATGTTTCATAGATGTTTGTGGGAAATCAAAAACGCGTTTCTTCAAATATCTCGAAAACTCATTTTTGCAGATACTGCCGTTTACCTGCCCACGGCAGTATTCCCGCCACTAACTGCTCCGGCGAAAGAAGTTTCTCGTGTTTAAAATGAGTAAAAAATTATTTAAGAAGTACAATGAGCAATGACAAACTGAACGCTCTGTCAGTTTTGTGCATAGAATCTCAAATTGCATCAAAAATTGACTACAGTACCATCATAGAGGATTTTGCTCGAAAGAAGGCTCGGAGGAAAGCTTTTTCGAATTAAGTAAGTGTAAAGTCATTAAACAATAAAATAACCATTATTAAAATACTGAAAAACTGCGAAGAACTTTAAATTATTTTTCTTTGCAAATACTTAACGATGAAAGTGAAAAATATTACATTTGCTAAATCACTGCAGACTGACTTTTTCGCGCAAGCCATCATCATCATGTAGATCACAGTTCAATTACTTTTACTTTGCCCACTTTAAAATATTTGTTTGAATTTCAATATGTATTGTTTTTCTTTTTTTTTTCATTATAAGTTTCGTTTCAAAACGCAAGAATTGGATTGTTACAATTTATGTATTACATTTGAATGTTAATTAAAAAAGCATCAACAAGATAACGCATTGACAACCTGCATTCTGGCTTAGCGTTAATCTTTAAAGATGTTTTGCTTACATTGAATATTTTTTTTATTATAAAAAACGTTTTTATGTCCTAATACTTTTGTAAACGAAAAAATGAACTGAACTCTGTCTTTGTTAATTTTACCTTGTAACCTGTATCTTTTGCCTCATGAAAATGTTTAAAATAGGTGGCTCTCAATACTAATACCGAAAAGCAGAAAATAATTGTTGAAAACAAAAAATATTTTAATTTACCAAGTTTTTGAAAGGAACAAAAAATAATAACATAATTTCTCCAGGCCTCTTACAGATTTAAAGCTTCCGTAGAGATTCCAATCATTTTATAGATTGCCTGGAAAATTAGTAATAATAATACTAATATATATATATATATATATATATATATATATATATATATATATATGAGGAGGAGAGCGGCAGATTTAAGTCTGCCTAGGGGCGGCAAAGAGCTAAATTCGGCCCTGACATCAAGTCACAACATATGGCCAATTCCATGGTGTCGGACGTAGGAATTGCACGAAATATGCTTCAAAAAACAATAAATTTTGTTGGTATACAATTTTGAAACTGACCAAAATATTTTTTTACATACTTTTCCATGTATGTAGAATTATTAACCACAGAAAGAATTTCTGATAAAAAATTTTATTTAAACAAAAAAAATTTTTCAATTTATGGTGTCGGATGTATGAGCTGAATCTGAAAAATTAGACTTGCAAAACTAAAATCTAAGATTCAGGTCAATGGCTTAATCTGTAATATTGTAACTACTTTTATGCTAAAGAACAATGAGGAAAGATAAATAACACAGAAAAAAAAATTCAATTTCAGAAGTATTAAGACTTGAAATGTGGAAATTTGATATTGGTGTTGGACATAAAATCTTGGTGTCGGACGTAATATGTACAAAACTACATGGTGTCGGACATAAATAAAAATTTTTTATACCAAGTTAAATCAATTTTATTTTTGAATAATATGTTATCTTGAATAATACGGTAGACAGTAAATGAGATTTATTACAATATTACTTAAAATCTTTTCATTAAAGGTAAATTGTCCCCTACTTCCGGTTGGGATAGGCAGAGAAATTTTTTAAATGAAATTTTCTTTCAAATATAGGATTCTATCTTCCTCCTTTGGTAATTTTCAGTGTCCTTCTGCCCTATGCATCACAAATACTTCAATTTCTTCTTGATGCAATTGAGTGATACATCCTGGGTAACTTACTGACTCGTATTGAACGATTACCCAATCATTGACTTAAAGATTTGATGTCAAATCCGTATCTTCGAATTCGTCGGATGCATCACTGTCAGAAACTTCTTCTGTGAACAGCATAACAATCTGAAACGTTTTTGCAGAAGAAGTTTCTGAAGTGCAAATTTCATTGGAGGAACTTGCTTTAACGCAGTGTGCAGTTTGAGTATTAGGAACTGGAAGTATGTTTCTCCCAATATTTTAGCAAAGTTGTAGAATCCTGTATGATTTCTTTAGTTGATATATAATGAACATGCATGTTTTAATCAATGACGCAGCCACAGATGCATATTCTTCCGGTGTACTGACGAACACCCTTTCATCTCTTACATTTCGCCAAACAATTCTTTTTATCGTACCCTCTATGCCGTCGACAACCCCTTTTCCATGGGATGTTGTGAAAAAATTCCAGACTAGTTTCATATTGCAATTCTGTTCAAATAAGTATAAGTTAGAAAATAAATATCTCTGTTTAAATTGTGAGCTGGGTCCATCTGAGAAAATTTGAATTTGGTGAATATTTGGGTAGTTGACTTTAAGATAATCTAACAGGTAACTTACTAATTTATATACTGTTATTTTAGCGTGATCTAATGAATCTGAAATTATTGCAAAACTTTGAGTGATTTCTTTGGAAATCCATGTGTGAGCTGTAAAAACTGTGGCTTGGGCCCAGTGTGCGGACTGGATTTCATTTTGCTGTAAAATTGCAGCATTTTCCGAAAAATCTAGCTGCATTATAACATTTTCACCATCGACTTGAGATTTTAACAGCTCAAAAGTTTGAGCTTGCTCTCGTTTAACGTATGTGTGAAGGAGAAAATTTCGTTTCTGCTTCACCAATTCCCCAAAAGCCTCTCTGTATGTACTAAGTAATTCCACTTTTGACATTTTATCGTCACCCTTTTGCCATTGGAAATATTGTATTGGCGTAGATTCGATGTCTGGTTTTGGTTTGAACGAGTGAATTTTATTAACGCAAATTTCACATTGAGAGTGCATGCATTCTTTTATCCTTGGATTGCAAGTTATTTGCTCAATAAAACTTGAGAAATCTACTTTAAGCTCTGTGCCGCATGCTTTCAGCGCTTGCAAAAGTAATCTTACAGTTTCATGATAGATACAAACGCACACATTGTGCGGTATCTTGTCGAACAGACGAATGTTCTCAGGATGCAAACTTGCAAATTTAGAAACTCCAATTTTTGCATCAGAGTAGTTTTTGCTGAATTCCTCATATGCCTCGTTCAGTGACATCAGCATGTATCTTAACTGCATATGTGTTTTCTGAATTTTCCCATCAGTTACAGTTCTGATTATTAACCTATCTTTGCGCCCTGGAGCTTGCCATGATATTTCATCATTATTATAAAAGCTTTCCACTAGAGTCTGAGTTTTTTTATCAATTCTTAGTGATGAAACTGCTTTTGCTGATGAGGATTGTGGAAATAATTCCAGACCACATGTTTTGGCTAGTCATGCAACAACAGCTTTTTTTTTCTGTGGAGATATAGGTAGATTACAAGAGACAGAGACTTTACAGAGTAATTTTTGCTGGACAATGGCCATCGATTTTGTTCGAACCCAGCAATTTGATGCATCGTTTACCAGAAGATTGACTTTTAAAATGTCCAGATCGATGACAGTAAAACGTCGAATAGGTAGAGTCCTTCAAGTCTTTGGATGCTCTGGCTTTAACATAAGAAGTATACGTCTTCTTCTCTTCATCATCTTTCCATTTCTTAAACTCGTCCATATTCAAGAAATTTATTTCTGTTGTAGTCACAGAAATATCATGAATATTATCATAATGAGATAAAATCTCTTTGGATGGAACTGATGTATCGCAATACACACATTGTTTTGTGTCTCCACACAATTTGTTCTCCTTGTGAGCATCTTTCATATGGAGAGTTCTCTGATTGTTGTTCTCAAATTTTTCGGAGCAAAACTTGCACTGAAAACGCAAATTCCTGGGTGCAGAAAAGTCATGTTCTCTCCGCTCATGAAATTTCAAATGATGCAGCTTCGAAAATTGGCGATTGCAGAGAGCACACTTGAAACGTTTTCCTTTGGTAGAAAATAAAACTTCCAAGCTGTCCGGGTGTTTCTCAGCAACATGACGTTTCAAATTTTTAAGAAACTTGAAATTATTCCCACAAATTTGGCACGAGTTGACATCCTGTGAAGAAGCATCACAAGTTTGGCCCTGAAAAGGGCCGTTTCTTTGGTCCTGAAAAGGACCGTTTGTTTGGCCCTGAAAAGGGCCGTTTTTTTGGTCCTGAAAAGGACCGTTTGTTTGGCCCTGAAAAGGGCCGTTTGTTTGGCCCTGAAAAGGGCCGTTTTGGGGATCGCAAAGGGAAATAAAACTCATACTAAAAAGAAGATAAAATACGAGCACATGCAAAAATAACGCAAAGGATAACTAAACGAGGTTGGCAATATGGTTACAGTTAAGCAATAACTGGAGTTTGCGCATGCGCATGTGAATCTGAGCATTTGTGATAAATTTCTGGGGCTGCCGCTAGACGCCCGTGATTACGAGCAGCTCTATAAACTGCTTTTTTAAGTGTGCACTTGCTCCTGTATGATGTTTTGGAAGAGCTTGTTCCTTCCCCAGGATTTTCAAGAGCCTGCAGTTCTTTTTTTGAATTTTTTTCTTTTTCACACGAGCACATTCTTTTGCCTTGTAAGATTTCAATTGACGAGCACTCATTGATTTTTTCACTTCTTCTCTCGCTTTTTTCTTCCTTTCACGTTCAGATTATAAGTACTGCTTTCTTCTAATTGGATCTGAGACAATTTTGGCTTGCAGACGAGCCATTTTTTCTTTGTTTGTCAAAGGCATTTCTCTATAGAAAATGAAAGTAATTTTTAATTCAAGGTATTTTTTTTACCTAATATTCTTAAGGTTCCAAGTATTTCTAGAAATAATTTTAGCACTAATTTAGTTGAAAAATGCAATAAAAAAATCTATAGAACTCATACAAAAAAAAAAAAAAAAAAAGGAAGTAAAAAACATTTCCAGAGCTAAACATTAAAAATTCTTTAGTCTATGTCTAATCAATGTTAGACTATTCTGACATTACTATTCCACCTCACTTAAAGAACTGTAAGCACATTTCAGAAAATTTGCAGGATTTTCTGTTTCTTTAAATAGATAATGCTAAGTTTTTGATGAAACAAAGAACAGAATATTAATTAATTTTAGATAGAAATGAAAATGAAGTTTTATTGGTATCAATATCAACTATTGCTGATTTCTACTTAATGATTTACAAGGTGACTATCATCAAAACTGATTGAGTTTCTATTTGCAGTAACCAAAAAAAAAAAAAAAAAGACCATTAATAAAAGTTTGTTTTTTCCAGACTATAAAAAATCTAAAAAAATAAGTATAAAATTTTAATTGGTACTTACCAGCACTCTAGACTAACTTTTATCTTAATACTTTATTCTTCTCATTAGAACTTAGACAGAATACAGCTGAACAAAGCTTTTTTATTATATACTGCTCTGAAGAAAGAACACTGATTTAAAACATGTTCAACATTGAGCTATGGAGTTGAGATGTTTGAAAAAAAAATGTTTATATGTAATTATTTTTAAGTTCACTTCTTTAAAAAACAATAATGTAAAAAATTGGATGAGTAATGATTAATCTATTTCCTGATTTATTATTTAGAAAAAGTATTTTAAAGAAAGAACAACTATTAATAAAGACATTTTTAATGACTACAGTGCAAATAAATGAGATTATTGCAATCCCTTACCGCCTCTGTTTCAACTTTAGAGAAATCTCACTACCAGAACTAGGTATTAAATTTAAAAAATTTGTTGTCGGACGTAATGCGTGTCGGACGTAATTTTTTTCTTACTTCCGACACTATGAAAAAACAAAAAACTATTGTTTTGAATTTCAAATGGATTGCACATTTTCAATAGTAAGTAACTGATGTTCTTATTTGCAGGTAAAATGTTTTGTAAAATATTCCATATTCCATCCTATTTTATACAGCGCAAACATTGAGGTAATTTGGTGTCGGACGTAATTTCGTCAAAGTGCCTATTATAAATAGGCTTTTACAGGAAAAAAAAGAATTCAGGTCTCATTTTTATGCTACATTTGTTCTACCGTGTTGTGGCAAGCATGTGAAGCAGTAATAATTTGAAAAAATATTACAATTATAGTTTAAAATAGTAAGTTCAACAAGTTATTGAAAAATGAGTTGTGGCAGCATGTCAATTGTACCTTTGTTTAAGGCTTGTAACTCTTAAAGGATTAAACTTTTGTGATAATTTATATTATTTTCTCATACTGCAGCTCATAAGCTTTAAATTGATACCTAAATTGCGAGAAAAAAATGATTTTGAAAAATTGGTCATCAGTTCCCCATTTCTGTGGAATTGCCCATATGTGTTTTAACATATTTGTTATCCAGATGGTTTTTTTGGCAGCGTGAAACATCGCTATGTATTCTGCCTCTGTTGATGACAGGGCAGTCGCGGATTGCTTCTTGCTTGACCATGAAATTGGAGCTCCTGCAAGTAGCATTATGTACCCACTCTAGGATTTGCGGTATGTGCTGTCACCTCCCCAGTCAGTATCAGAACATACTTGCAGTGGTTCGCCTGTCTTCACAAATTTCAGCTTTCTGTTCTTCATTCCCTTCAAGTATCTCAGACTATGCTTAACACCCCGCCAGTGTTCTTCAGAGTGCCTCTCATTAAACTGGCTCATATAGGGTGGAGGAATAGGCCATATCTGGACAAGTACCACAGGGTGAAGGTATAATTGGCTTCCAATAGCTTGTCTGTACGGAATCTCGTCTAATTTGTTCCCCTTTCTTCAAGAAATTGACTTTATGTGTCTGATTTTGTGCTTTTTCTTTGTCCTTAGTTTTGTGCCGTCTTTGTGTCGTTCAATGTGTTTCTGATTTTAGAATTTTAGACTTTGTGTATGTGTTTCTTTTAGAAATGTTTTTAAAATTTTAGACGTTTTGGTTTTAACATATTTTTATTTTTAAGCAATACCATCGTTTCGCGCAGTATAGCCTATAAGGCTCTTGAGCCAAAAAACACCATACAACCAACCAACAGAATCTTTGCTTTCGTCTTTCATTTCTTCCCATTGTTGATCGTCTATTTTATTAAATTTTATGCTGGGATCTAGTAGTGTAGCTGCATGCCTCGCTTCAGTCTTCTCGTAAGTTTCGAATATTTCATCTACATATGCAGTTTGATCTAAAGTGTAGGATCCAGTTTCAATTTGTTACCTGCATCGATAAAATTTGGCTTGCAGGACCTCCTTCGCAGTAAACTCTTCTTTAATTTTTCTCTTGAATTTATTTATTTCCTGCATGTGGTCAAGGATCAGAAGGTCTAACGTGCTAAAGCAAATTGTTAAGAATAGGTTTAACTTTGTTTCACCATGTTTTGAATGGGAAAAATTAACCAGCACTTACTGCCGGAGTGATGTATTGACAAGTAGTGAGAACTTAGTTGTGCACCTAATTTTAAGATTTTGCTGTATGCATTATATTAATTTTAAGTTTGTTTTTAGTAGGCTAATAAAAATAAAGAATCGAATATTAGACCAAAAATTAGGCCAAATATATTTGTGGCTGAATAGTTCCTTGAAAAAAAAAAGATTGGAGATATGCATTGAAAATTGCTTTTAAAATCATCAGCCGTCATACAGGTTGGCACCAATTGTAGGGAAAAATGGAAAGCTCTATTGCCGAATTTAGTGACACTATGGAGATCTAGTCCTGTTTCATTTTGTAAGCAGCTTAAATATGCATTATTGCTTGAAAAGTTGGAGTATTTCCAAAAAAACATTATCTTTTTTCGTATTTGTTCAACTAGTATTACAACATATTTTTAAATTTTTCAATAAATTAAAAAAATAAAACATTGTTTGTCGTCATTAACATGTAAGTTTGTCAAGAAAGTTTTAATTAAGTTTTTATCTCACAATAATAAATAATAACAGAGAAAAATCTAATAATGCTCTATTGACAGTTACAAAATAATTGCTACGCATTATTTACATTGACTGTAAAATACTTCAAATTTTGATTGCAGGTACTTTCTGACCCAATTTGACAAATTACTTTTCAGGGTAGGAAAGAGTTTGTTGGAATGCCCAAAAGAAAAAGAGGTATTTCTGGGGATTTAAAAAGGAGACGAGCAATTCTACGTAGAAAAGCAAGAGAAGCGAAAGAAACTGAAGTAGAGAGAAATAGAAGAATTAGGCGACAGGCAGAACGTCAACGGCTCAACAGAGCTCTAGAAACTCCGGAGAAGGCCAGGCAAAGAAAAGAGTTGCAAGCATTGCGTAGTCGACAAAACGCAGCAATTCGGAAAAGAATTAAGAAAGCAGAGCTACAAGCAAGAACTCAAGAAGCTCTGGTAATTGGCAGCTCTGCATTTAAAGTGCAGAGCTTAACAGTAATTAAAAAATAATATATTGATTCTTCTCATTTAAGGAATGTTTTAATATAAAAATATCATGCATCCATAGGAGTATACACAACAGTACGTCAAATATTTTCAGTGAAAATATGATGTGTTCATTTATAATATTTTCATTACAACCTGTTTTTAAAATAGATGAATATCATTTTAGAAAATATTTGAGCAAAAATTTTGAATCATACAATTCACCAAGAATATGTTGCAAATGTTTACTGTTTTTGCATTATGTATTAGATTGCAATGTGCTACATGGAAAACTAATGTGACTGTATATTGCTTTTAATTATCAATAATATTTTATTATTTTATACCTGCTTTGCACGCTCAAACTTGATAATAAAAATTACAGGGCTCTCACCAAGTCACTTTTTTCACTAAAAGTCACTTTTTTTTTCATTGGACACCAAAAGTCACTTTTAAAGGCCAAAAGTCACTTTTTGTCACATTTTTGGGAAAAATATTAATTTGTCACTTTTTTGGTCACTTTTTATTTTTTTAAATCTGACCAAGTGACAAATATCCTTTGAACTTTTCTTTCGACCATCAAAATCGTCGTTCGGTACCAATACCGTACGAGGGCTGAAGGAAGAAAATTCTTTTTCCCCCTAGATGACCCTATGGATGATGAAACCGAAAAAAAACAACAGTTCTTTCATTCACCTGTCCAAATGTTTCGCTTTTCCCGCCAAAGTCCTATTTTTTCATCGTTTTGGCCCGATAAACTGCTGTCATTTTACGTACCAGGGGTGATTGTTTTCTAAAACTTTTCCGGTATTTTCTAGAACTTCTAATTTTTAGTTTATCATTTGTTTTAAAGTTAATTCCAATATAGAAATTTTCTTGAATTCCATCTACATATTTTTCCTTTTCTGATTAGTTCTTTGTTTAATAATGGTTTGTTTAAATGTCTATTCCATTGTCATAAAAGCATTTTTAGCTCTTGAGTGAAGTGTTAGTTGAAAGTATGCTTACGGTATGTTTTTCAAGAATTTAGCTCATGGTATGAAAAAAAAAACATGCTTATACACTAGGTGGCCAAAAGTATCCGGACACTTTCAAAAATTCACATTTTTACATATAGCTCGAGAAATAAGTGATCAATTGTTCTTTAACTTTAGTCATACAAAATATAGGCTTCACCGAACATTTCCAAGTTGAAATTAAATTACCCTTGCATTTGGGGGACGACAAGAAGGGGGTTGAAAGAAAAACCGCTTTTTGACCATAACTCTTCGAAAATAGCTCGGAATAAGCTATAAATTTCAGTAATTAATTAGCATACTATGTATAATTACTGTACAAATTTTTATGAACGTATCACTCTTACTTCCGAAGATATGAAACATTTTTTAAAAAACGGCAATTTTATTTGAAGGGTTTTTGCTCATAACACGCAGAGTTTTTGATCAAACCTTATCAACACTTCAAGAAAGATGACAAAATACAAGAGAAAAAACATACTAAAACGGTAAATAAAAATATTAAAAATCCGATGAGATATGAACGTTAAAAGGAAATAATTTTTCACGGCGCATGCGCGAACGACAGAAATTTATAACTACAAAAATATTGTAGCCTGGTTTATACTGCATCTTATAAAAAAAGTTCCAGTTGAATATCGTAAAAATTGAAAAAGATATCAGCGATCTAGTGAGCTGTAATTCATTCATTCGCAGACAATACATAAATGGCAAGGGGTTCTCCACAAATAGTGTGGTGACAATTGAGCATTTTCTTCAATGTTAAATTGTATACAGTTTGAAAATTTATATTCGGCATAGAAGTCACATTTCGCCTATTCGGCCAAAAAGACCTTATACGTAGGTGGCCAAAAGTATCCGGACACCCCCTGAAACGTTGGTTTTGAACGATGACGCAATAACCTTTAATTTAAAAATAGCTCTTTGTGGACAGACCCTCACTTTTTATGTATTGTCTGCGAATGAATGAAATACAGCTCACTAGATCGCTGATATCTTTTTCAATTTTCATGATATTCAACTGAAACTTTTTTTATAAGATGAAGTATAAATCAGGGTACAATATTTTTGTAGTTATAAATTTCTGTCGTTCGCGCATGCGCCGTGAAAAAATATTTCCTTTTAACGTTCATATCTCATCGGATTTTTAATATTTTTATTTACCGTTTTAGTATGTTCTTTCTCTTGTATTTTGTCATTTTTCCTGAAGTTTTGATAAGGTTTGATCAAAAACTCTGCGTGTTATGAGCAAAAACCCTTCAAATAAAATTGCCGTTTTTTAAAAAATGTTTCATATCTTCGGAAGTAAGAGTGGTACGTTCATAAAAATTTGTACAGTAGTTATACATAGTATGCTAATTAATTACTGAAATTTATAGCTTATTCCGAGCTATTTTCGAAGAGTTATGGTCAAAAAGCGGTTTTTCTTTCAACCCCCTTCTTGTCGTCCCCCAAATGCAAGAGTAATTTAATTTCAACTTGGAAATGTTCGGTGAAGCCTATATTTTGTATGACTAAAGTTAAAGAACAATTGATCACTTATTTCTCGAGCTATATGTAAAAATGTGAATTTTTGAAAGTGTCCGGATACTTTTGGCCACCTAGTGTATATGCATATAATTGGGCTGTTGCTTTCTTTTTATTGTCTGAGGATTATCTTAGTTTATCGAAACTTTTGATTTTATTTAGTTATTTTATAGTCAAAAGATCCCCCCCTCCCCCCGCTTTAAGATGTATGATTTGACATGAATATTAAAAATATTTTAAATTGTCAAAGCTATTTGTAGTAAATCTGCAGCCAGTTTTGAAAAATGTAATTCTTGTATAGTATTCTTATCTCTCGTCTATATCATACCTGTTTCTCTTCAGAATTTTGTTTTCAGTTGAATTTTGGAATAGATGCATTAGCAAAATAGTATTTTTTCGCTTTAGAAGTTTATATCCTGCAGGACGAGCTATGATTTAAAACTGTTGGTTTCCTGAATTTCACTTTTAGTATCCGGGAACGTTCTAAGTTAACTTATATTTAGAAATGTTTATAATATTCTTTGCAAATGCAATGCACCATTAATTTGGCTGATTGTTTTCAAGTGTTCGGCGCATGCTCATTTATTATCTGAATATTTTCCATACTTTTCATTTTTTCATTTTTTTTTTTGTAATATTTTCTGTGAATAAATTTAAAATTTAAGTGTTATTTATGTTCAAAACATTACAGGAAAAGTTTTTAATAGTGATAAAATTGTGGTACTTAGTATTTTAGGGGTAATAGTTTATTTTCAGTTAGTCACTTTTTAGTTACTTTTTTGTAAAAAATAGTCACTTTTTTCACTTTTTTTGGATCACATTCTTGATGGGAGCCCTGAAATTATGTCAAATGACGCATGTCTGAAAGTCCCGAATAGATTAAAGTCGGTAGTAAAAATGAATCGATCGCCAAAACATAATTAAATAGGAAAAGTTATAAAAATCCTCCCACATTAGAGGAAAAGCCTCAAAGCAAAAGCAATAATTTTATTGGTTCACATTGAAGGAAAAAAGGTAACAGATATTTATTCAGCTTTTTCTTACCACTTTCTTTCAATCTAATTATATTAGCCACGCGCAGAGGATTTTTATTTTTCGAATTTAAATTGATTTTTGCTAGCTTAAAAATGCATGTATCTTTTTTCTGGATGAAGGTATCAATTAGCAGTTTGCAAAAATGCAGGAGGGAAACTAAAAGTCTACCAAATTAAAACAATTCTACTCTGAAGTGCGGTATGTTTAAAAAAAAAATTTAATTTGCATTTATGACATTACCTACGAATTCTAACAACTAATTGTGCCTCTTTCCCTGTCTCTGGCCATGCTCATTTTACTCTGTGTTACAGGTTTCTTAACATTGACGCTCTTTCCTTATTAAGATATATTTGATGCGCTTGCCAAATATTTTCTTTTGTGTCTCAGCTTTACATAAAGTTTACGAAAAGGGGCAGAGGTATTGGGATGAGGCGAAGACGCAAAAGTAGTAGATCCAGAACACTGAACCTCATGTCGGCCATCAAAAAGAGACGTGACAAACAATGTCAATTTAGACTACTTGCTCACCAACGATAGGTACTGTTGAACAACTTTGTGCATAGTCAAATTTAGCTTACACCGCCCCTGGGCAGATTTTAAAAATGTCACCCTTCCCCTTCTCCTATCCCCATGCTTAAAATTAAAAGCAACTTGAATGTCTCAACTAAAGCCTATTTAAAAAGTGATTTCAAAATTCAAGTTTATAAAAAATGATAAAATCGATTCAATGCAAAAAAAAAACCTACAAACTCTAAAAATGCTTCTAATCCCCCTAAATCCAAACATGTTCATCATTTTCCCTATCATCCACCTCATTTTGGAGATAATGCACTCCAAATTTTTTTTAGTCTTTGGGTTTTATTGCTATTATTTATGTTTGGCAATTGAGAAAGCATAATATTAACCATTAACATTCTTTTGGGGGAGTTGGGAAGAGACAAGTTTAAAAGCATGAACATTGGTAGCTAGTAGATCCCCTCATAGAGGTTTTAAAACCCCCTTAAAAGTTTTAAAACATTACCAAAACGATCTTTTCCTTATGATTGAGTTTCAAATTTTTTTTATTAAACCAAAGTAATGACACTTCTATTAGCTCCATAAATCTCTTTGTTGTTGAGCATAACTGGATGATTATAGAATACAAATGTTGCAAGAAATTCTGCCTGGTATTGTGAGCTTAGGTATATCCAAAATGAATAACTTAATGTAAGATAAAGGGATCATTTGAATGATTTCTAAATTGTTTAGTTTACTCCATACCTAATTTAACCATTCCATCTTTCATACTGTAGACAGATTTAAAATGTTTTTTAAAAAGGGACGTCATTTCAAGTTTTTCTGGGGGGGGGGGGGGGGCAAAGACTGGAAACACAATGCAATTTCATCGGAAAACATCAAAAACCACGCCCACTTGTATGTAAATACATTGATTTCTCAAAGCCAGGGGCGACAATTGACAGCCCCCCCCCCCCCAAATGTCGGGCCTGTTTTTAACCCATAACTGTACCATTTGATCTTAATTTAAAAATTCATAACTATGCCCTGGTTTTAGGGCTGATCAGTGCTTTTTGGGATTTAAGTATCAAAGACTTGTTTTTTCCATGTTTTATTATGCTATAAACAGTGCTGTAGTTCCGAAAAAATATATTTGGAAGAAGTATCCTTTGTGTAAGAAAGATTTCATGGTTGACAGATTTTTGATGGGCCAAAAATATTATAGATTACTCGAAAAGCTGTAATATAAAAAGACAACATTTATTATTTTCTTTATAATATGGTTTGAAACCTATTCACATAAAATTTACTTTTTTTTGCAACTACAAAATCAATAGTTGGACTTCCCCTGAATCTTTTCTCCAACTACAGCACTGATTTTCTATTAGTATTTGTTCTCTATACTTTATATGTGCTTTTTTACAGGTCAAAAAGGAAAAACTTTGCCCTCTTAAATGTGGCCAAAAGAAGTCATTAATGAAGTGTATCAGTTACAACCCCCCAGGGTTAGTAAATTGCTTAATTAGTTCACAATCTTTCTTGCTGTGCTTAAAAAATGATTTTCATTCTTTTCAGTTGATAATATGTATATTTTAAGCAAATTAATGTGTCATACGGTATAAGGAAATGTACATATAATCATACACAAAAGCACTTAAGTCTTTATTTCGTTGAACTGGATTTCTTTTGTTGTGAACATTAAGAAGTTGAAGATTAAATTTCTGCTATCCATGAATCCATATCATGGGGAAATCAAAACATCACAAATACAGACCTAGAAAACATTTAAGCAAGAAGTCGAGAAGCCAGAGAGAGCGTCGCAGGAGAGAAGCCGCATTGAACCTACAAAATTCTGCTGACTCTCAAAAGTAAGGATATTGTATAATCTTTGTATTGGTTGCTGTAACATAAGTTTTGAGCAATTTAAGCAGATTAAGAAAACTTAAAACAGTAATAATACAATCAAACCCCTCAAAATGAACCCTCAATGAACCGGCTTAGAAGACCCCTATACTGCTGTGCTGAGCATAAAAGTCGTATCTGCACTTTTTAACAAAATTGAGTTATCGCCACCAGGTGACTCTATGTGACGTATTTTATCTAAATACAAAATTATATCGTCATTTGTGAATGGGACACATTTAAAAAAATTCTGAAAAAATTTCATCTGAATCAAATACATAGTGGGGCTAAACTTTAAAGAGTAATATATCAGTTTGAGCTCAATTGTAGATACCACTTTTGCACTTAGAACGTCAGTATAACCAAATGTTCGCTACATCCAATTTTTGAAAAAAATTTTTTTTCCAAATGATTCCGTTAATAATTGTCAATGAAGTGAAATACAGTAAACTACCAATTATTGGTGGTCAGAATATCAGTGGGTCTTTCACACTTTAACTTTCTTTTTTTACGGCAATGATTCCCTGAACCCGAAAAAAAAAGCGTTTGAGTCATTTTTAGCTTTTTAAGATATTTTTTACATTCAATGTGGTCATTTTTAGCTTAAATGTAGTATGTATTGTGTTAGTGATTTTTGTTTGCTTAAATACGAAATACATATGTTATTATAGCATACAAGAGAGCTATCGCCTCTGCAAGCTGTAGTTCTCTGTCCCTCAGAGTTGTAAGCAGTTCTGTTCGATAGGGGCACCCCAAACTAAAATTTTTGGGTGGGGGAAAATTATCAATTTGCCGAATGAAGTTCCAGTTTTACCGAATGATGAAATACAAGCAATCACACATAACATACATGCATAACATTTAGTGAGAAAAAACATTAGGCATGTCTTAAAAAACAATTCTAAAAATTAAAAATAACAAATTATCAATGTTGCAATATTGTCTTCAAATTGCCGGATCATCAGCAAAATGTGCAGCAAGTATTGGGAGGTCACAATGACCTCCCATGGGGGCGCTCCTGCTGTTCGAATTTGAACTCTTGGTTCTCTTGCAATACACCGCCAACTCGACCATTTCGATCCATGGACAGCTGTTTCGAGCTTATTCTGCTCTCATCAGCATGGAATACGAAATTAGTCGAGTTAGAGGCAAAAATCCTCTTATATAGCAAAGAGAGCCAAAAAAAACTGGTAGCTAATATGAAATTAGAAATATCAGCAAGCGCATTTTTCACATTAGCTACTAGTTTTTTTGGCTCTCTTTGCTATATAAGAGGATTTTTGCCTCCAACTCGACTAATTTCGTATTCCATGCTGATGAGAGCAGAATAAGCTCGAAACAGCTGTCCATGGATCAAAATGGTCAAGTTGGCGGTGTATTGCATGTTTCTGCCTTAGCTCTTGCTTAGGGGCGGTTACTCACTGCTTTAAATCTTGGTTCTCTTGTTCGCTACATACTATATCAATAAATTTAGAACTATATTTTGATGCATATGTAATGTTATTAGTTTATTATGGGACATAACATTTTATTTCATTATTTATTTATGTTTGAAGAGAAACAGATTTTATTTTTTTTTAAAAATGGTCACATTTTCAACCTCTGCGGGACCATTTAAAATTGTGGGAATGACCTAATTTTTTTCAGAGAGGTAATAAAGCTTAGTTGTGAATGTAATAAAGTTGTAAATAGCATACACCGAATATCGTCTCTTTATTTGTTTTCTTTTTCTGCAGAGGTAAAGTAAATATAACTGGCTTTGCCTGTTAAATTAAGGAGCAATAATAAAATACGTGAAAGCACCTTGCTGCCTCGAAATGAAGTACAGTGGAAAATTACTGGCTTGGAGAAAAAATATTGGTTGAATGGAAAATCTGCAATAGACGACATGATCCGTTCTTACCATTGTAGTTTTACTGGGCATGATTCTTCGTTATCGTACCGATAAGTAGAAAGACGCTTAGTGCAGATTAATGAGGTTCTACTGTACTAGTACGGACTTGTTATTCTTCGCCTTCTTCCTTCTGTACATCAAGTGATGAAAACTGTTCAATGCTTTCCATGTAGCTCTGCATTCTTTTCCTTTCCATGTTGGAGGCAGACTGCCTTAACAACTATTGGCAGCGTGACTGGGATGGAGAAACGCATAATAATTTACATTCCATCCAGCCATTGACAAAAGGTTTTAAATTCTTTTATATTTCGAGAAGGAAACAAGTTATTATTGCCCGTCTTTGTATCGGCCATACTAGATTTACTCATAAATATCTTCTTTGCAGCGAACCAGCTCCAATATGTATTAACTGCAATATCAATCAGACAGTGTTACATATTTTATGTAACTGCCCAAATTTTAATCGTAAACGTTTTAAATATTTTAATCATTTTCATCCATCTTTGACGGATTTACTAGAGGACACACCACATTCCAATTTGTTCCCCTTTCTTCAAGAGATTGGTTTTATTCCTCTAATTTAGTAATTTTATCCCTGTTCTATTGTTTGTTTGGTTATGTTTCTGGTTTTACCCAAAGTTCTTAACTTGACTTTTTTAACTTGACTAATTAAAACTTTTAACTTCTAATAAATGTGGGCTTTGAAAAGTTTTTAAATTTTAAAAACTTTTATAGGTGTTGAATTTTTTTAGCCATACTACCAGTTTGGCACACCATAGCCTATGAAGGCTCTTGTGCCAAAAAACCTAACACAACCAACCAACAACTACGTTGGAGGATTCTTGCCCTTCACTAATTTCAGCTTTAATTGTCTACTTTATAATACACCAGATCTGAGCTTCATGCAGTGTTAGAAATAAAAATATGAACTTAGGAGTCATCTTGACGCCTAGTATCAGCTTTTGCGTGTCAAAATGTATAACTTAGGTGCCATTTTTAATAAATCAAATATATATGTATATATATATATAGTGTGAATTTGACCGAATCTGCCATACAACAGGGGGTGATAGATCAGCTTTGGGGAACATAGAACCACCCATTATCGTGTTCTATTCGTAACCATAGGCAAGTTATGGTAGATATAAGAAAAACGAGTGAAAAGCAAAATTCTGAGAAAAAGACCAATTTCTGAAATTTCTATAAGACCTACACGCAAAATAAAGGCAGATTTGGAAAGAACTAAGCATGCAATGAATAATGATTTGGCCGAATACCGAATATTCGGCCACAAGCAAGGCCGAATATTGTTCGGCTGCCGAATAGTTAACTAGTTTTTGTTCGAGAACAAAGCGTAGGTTGCATTTAAAGTATGATTTTTTGTGATTAAGAGCTCATTATACATATTAAACATTTTAAAAAATAATTTCGAGTAAATTGTTGAAAAATAGTTGTGTCGTGGACAGTTTATATTTTCCAGTCAGCGTGAGCTGTAACGACAATCCTGTCACGCACTTGATTTTGAAAAATTTACGATGGCAAGAAGTCGGGGGATAAACAAAAATAGACCGAAAAACATCCAAGAAATAAGCGCTCTTTGGCGCAGAAAAATCGTTGGAAAAATAAAAGACAGTTAGAAAATCTTAAATGCACCAGGTAAGTGAATAATTTACTTAATATTTTTTTGAAGGGAAAACTTTTCACATTAAGTATTAAAAATAATTTCAATTGTTTTCCCAATAAACACAATGTAAAGGTACTTCATATTTTATGTTTCTTGCACTTTGATTTTAACTGTACTTGAGTTGAAAAATATTATAAAACATGTGCTTTTGTAACAACTTTTTATTTAGAACTATTTCATGACTTTCTCCTATATGTAAATTGAACAATGGATTTATTTCTACTTTCTAACACAATTTGTAACTACATCTGAAAGGTAGTTAAATCTTTATCTTCAGTTATGTCTTCAAGACAGTTCTTTATTTTATTTTTACTATTGGTTATATATTATATTATTTATTTTTACATCAAATTGATTACTCTCATCGTCAGTTTTTTGCATCAAAAAATATTTCCTTTCATATTATTCTATTGTTTTGTTTGTGTAATGAAATAAATTCTTTTTGTATATTTAATAATATTATGATAGATGGGTTTGGAATATATATATATATATATATATATATATATATATATATATATATATATATCTACACTGCTTGACATTGAAAATGCAACACCAAGAAGGAGTGGTCAGAAATTCATGCAAATTTTACCGTAGACGCACGTCACTGAGTTATGCAAATGATATGAAATGCGCAGCTCTCCGACGCACGGGAAGTAAGATATAAGAGAATGAAGTTGAAAAGTGGGCTATGTTCATGTTGGTTTTTCTGCCAGACTAATTATCGGAGAAATTTGGTTTTTGTCTTGAAGGATACGTGTGATAGGAGGAAATGCCATGCCATCCTCAACGAAGACACTTCCAGCATATAGACGACTTTACAAGGGGTATGGTGATCGGACTGAGAATGGGAGGTTGGTCCATACGTCAAATTGCAGCTGATACCCACATGGCTGCAAGCACTGTGCATCGGCTGTGTCGGAGATGGTTGGAAAGAGGAAATGTAGCCACATTGAGGGGTGCAGGTGCAGCCAGAGTGACGTCAGACCGCTTGGATCGATGGATTCACCGACAAGCTGTGGCGGACCCGCAAGTCACTTGTACGTCGATTCTGCAGCACGTGCAAGGTACCCTGGGTGTTCCTGTGTCGACCAGAACCATTTCCCGTCGACTGGTTGCACGTGGCCTGCAATCACGGCGCCCGCTAAGAAGACTGCCATTGACCTCACAGCACAGACTCCAACGTTTGGAATGGTGCTGGACCTGAGCAACGTGGATGGCTGAATGGCAAACCGTAGTGTTCTCAGATGAATCCCGCTTCTGTTTGTCCAGTGATAGTCATCGCATACGTGTGTGGCGTCGACGTGGAGAAAGATCGAATCCGGCAGTAACTGTGGAACGCCCCACAGCGCGACAACGTGGCATAATGGTTTGGGGCGCTATTGCATACAATTCTGTATCACCTCTAGTTCGTATTCGGGGCACTATGACGGCCCAACGATATGTAGATAATGTACTGCGGCCGGTGGCAATCCCTTACCTTCAGGGTCTGCCAAATGCAATTTTTCAACAGGATAACGCCCGGCCTCACAGTGCTCGAATCAGCCAACATGCTCTACGAGGTGTACAGATGCTTTCCTGGCCACCATACTCTCCTGACTTGTCACCAATCGAACATGTGTGGGACGTGATTGGACGTTGTTTGCAGAACCTGCCACTGCCTCGTTCAGAGGACGAACTGTGGCAAATGGTTGAAAGGGAATGGAGTGCCATCCCTCAGGACACCATCCCCAGGTTTATTGACTCCATGCCTAGACGTGTTTCTTCGTGCATCGCTGTCCGCAGTGGTCCTACTTCTTACTGAGCCGACGCCGTCCTCGCTCTAAATTTTGCTTATTTATTTTGAAATAAATATCACTTTTTGTTCCATGCTGTCTCTGTCTTCTTACCAAATTTCATCAATTTCTGACCACTTCTTCTTGGTGTTGCATTTTCATTGTCAAGCAGTGTATATATATATGTATATATACACATTAGTGTTTACTCGTAAGTTTTTGGCACACATTTCAGGAAAACAGTTGAGTTAGACCTGAAAACATAAAATTTGTCATGTTTTTGCCAACATTGTCCGTCTGCTCCCATTTTTGATGCATTATTTTATTAAAAAGTTATTTCTTTTCACCTTGTCGTTTTTCGTACTTCGTACTTCACAGACTTCGTACTCACTTCTTTACATTTTCTTGTAATCGACTCCTAGCCTGTTTCTGACAGAACAATATCCGCAATAGATTGTTTGTATGGGTCCCAATTCTTGGCCACCTAGATTGCCAGACCTGACGCCAGTGGACTTCTTTATTTTTGGATTTTTGAAACAAGCAGTTCTCTGCAAAGAAATAACCAGTGTGCATTACATGCTCATTCGGCTTGATGGAGCAGTAGCAAAACTAAGAATTTAAATTTAATTGAGAGGGATGGTAGTTTCTGCCCGTAAAAGGCCAAGGGCATGAATCAGGTGTGTGAGCTGCTAATTTCAGCAGCTCCGGTAAATTGTGAAGATTACTTGTATGCAAGTGTACTCATTGATGTCTAACTCATTGAGTCTATCTCTTTTAATTTTGCATTTTCCTTTGGGAAAAGCGCTTTTAAAGTAATGCTTCTTTTATTTCTTCTTGTTGTGTTTGTTAACTTAATGAAGTGTTAAAATTATTATTTAGCTATGAAACTTCCTTTTTTTGAACAAGTAAAACAGCACACTTATATGAAATAGAAAATTTAGAATTGAAAAGTCTAATTCTTCGCTATTTTCCCTATTCCGAAGAATGTCGTTTTCCATACTGTTTCAAACAAAAGCTTGAATTCCTGCTGAACTTGAAGCCCAATATATTTTTTGTTGTATTGTCTGAAAGATAGTGAAATGGGCCAGTTTTTAGCAGATTTGACCGGGTGTAGCTCATACGGTTGTTTTTGAAAATTTCGATTGGAAACTGGTGAAATTTTATTTCTGAGTGTTTCCAATGTTTCAAAGATTGTAGCTTGCTGTAAAGTACTATGGAAAAACTCATTTTGTAGGATGTAGTCTTTTTTTCAAATAAGTCTTTATTTTGTGTGTAGGTCTTAGAGGAATTTCAGAAGTCAGTCTTATCTCAGAATTTTGCTTTTTCACTCATTTTTCTTATATCTACCATAACTCAGTTACGGTTACGAATAGGACCCGATAATGGACGGTTCTATGTTCCCTCTGGGCTGTTATATCACCCCCTTTCGTATGGCAGATTTGGTCAAATTCTCCCAGTATATATATATATATATATCTATATATATTTGTATATTAAATATTTATCAAATAAAAATGCTTCACATTGCCTATAGCATTTTTAATAGATTTGTAAAAAATATTGTTTTCAAAGGCAAAGTTAAATACATTTTAAAATCACATCTACAAAGTTTTCCTTCAAACCAATCATGAGTCTTAATCACAATAAGATGGGAAAGAAAACTTACACAATGTAATTCAAAACTGTAGGCGTCAAATTTGGTGCCTAGGGTCAAAAATCTAGGCGTCAAATCAAAATCTTTGGTGCCAAAATACGACTGACGACCGCTTATTTCTAGAACTGGCTTCATGAGTAATATGTAATTATTGTAATGCGATGGGTCTCTGGAAAAGTGTTGGAAGTTGAAGGTTGATCTAAAATAGACACTCTGTGAGGTATTTTATCTACTACAGCTTATGTGTGAAGTTTTTTTTTTTTTTTTTAAATAAAAGTCACTTGTGTGATTTTTTTAAATTCAAATTTTTCATGTTTAAATGTTTATTTATTCACTGCTACTGTGTGATACACTGAGTGACTGCCATATCAGTTCAAGCAATTCCTTCATAGTATTATGAGAGGTTCATGCTCTAGTTTCAGTAAATTTGTTAGAGTGAAAAAAAACAATATTCAAGAGAATCTATAACACGCTTGATGTACTTTTTAGTTCTTTGATGCATGGAAGTTCTTGCAGTGAAGCAATTACAAGTGACATCACTAATCAATGTGTGGAACCTGCCAAAAATTCTTTAGGTACTGTAAATTTCTATCTAGTTATTGTTAGAAGCGTTTTGATGTGTGTTTTTATTTCTGAATATAAAGAAAAAAAAGCATAAAAAATAATGCATGATGTGCACCAGACCAGTCCTTTAGGAAAGTCAGGGGGGGGGGCATTGCTTCGAGAAATCAATGTATTTGCATATAAGTGGGAGTGGTTTTTGTTGTTTTCCCGATGAAATTGCACTTTGTCTACACCCTTTGCACTGCACCCCCAAAAAAACTTGAAATCTAAGGCCTGATGTGCATTTTTTTGCGGTGTCTGACCGGCACAGGCCAACTAGGCCTGGGACTGGGGCCTCATCTGCTTAAGGGGCCCCTAATTTTATAAAAACTGATGCAGAGCATTAAAGAATTATGTATTTGTAAGGAAAAAAATAATGATTCATAAATCTCTACTAATAATAAAGCTGAAGGTGGGTCTTTCTTTGCTTTTTTCTGTCTGTCTGTCACACGCGCCAAACCGTTTGGTCGATTTTCATAAAATTTGGCACATAATTAGTTCGTAGCACGAGGGTATGCATCTCGAAGCGTTTTTTCGAAAATTCGATTTTGTTCTTTTTCTATTCTGAGTTTAAGCTCATTTTTCAAATAAATGTGATGAAATGGGGGAGAAATATTTCATACTAGCAAAAATACCCGGCGTTGCCTGGGTCAATAATAATATTGAGGAACAATTTATATACTCACCTTTGTTTTTTTTTTCCTGAACTGAAAGAACTCAGAACACACCGCTTGGCGATTTTTAAAATGTCGCCAAATTTTTGCGTAACTGTTTTGGGATACCTAGGATAATTTTGCTCCCCTACTTACTTTATGAAAATACATTAAGTATTATTATGTCACTAATTTTTGTCACAGAGAAATAGTTGTCAAATTCTGAGATACTATTGCTGACCACAAAATGACGTTAAAAGTTTTTGTCCTAAATGGTTTCGAAATTAATAGGGAACATTTAGCAGTTATTTATGCAAAAATGCAAATTAGTGGTAATTTTAGTCTTGTTTAAGGGTTTTATTAATTTAGTATGTGGATTCCTTTACTTTTTGACATAATTTTAAAAAGGTTTTTAATGGATACATTCGGAATCGGAAAACAAAAGAAAAAAAACTGAACTTTTCAAATGTGGGAGTATTATATCGATAATGGATATTTTGCTGCAGTCGATAAATATCAGATAATAATCGGTTTATTTTGGTTACGTCGTGTAAAAAGTAAAGTATTATTACGTAGTCTTCGGCACAAAAATAGGCGTCAGTTGAAAAAATCGCCGAGAATCTCAGTTATTAAAATCTTGCAGCAAATTTGGCAAAATTCCTGTTCAATCGGATACTAAGGAACTGCCCTATTATAAGTACCAGAGAAAGTGACCAATCAAAGCAAAGAAATTTAAGAAATATCGTTAAGTTGTATTTAAAGCTCCATCAAATTCGAAAATAATGAACCTAATCAATTTATTAGTTGCCAATCTCTTCTAGCGGTTACGTTACCGATACTCTAAAACACATATTTACAAAATTCGAGAAAATAATTGACGCCGTGAACAATCTACTAATGTTTTAAAATACAAATCATAGAGTAAAAGTTCGTTCAAGAGCTGGCGCGTTCGTTTCCAATGTCTATGTAAAAACCATGAAGCTGAAAAAAAAAATTACTTTTTGATTTGACTTGAGAAAAGCCTTGAACATTTAATGCAAAAAGCGGAAATGATATACGCAATTCTAGCTATCGACAGGGAGTTGAGATGATGCACTAAATACTGAATTACTTTGCTGGAAGCCTTCCCGGATTATGCGAAAAATGTACCTTAAATTGGAATGAAAAAAGCGCTACCAATCAAACTTTTTCGAATATCGTTAGAAATTATAGCCTATGTGTTATTCTGATGTATAAGCTACATTATGGTAAAAGTTTCATTAAAATCCATTCAGTAGTTTTTGCGTGAAAGAGGAACAAACATCCAAACATCTAAACTTTCGCATTTATAATAGTATTAAGATACATCTTCAAATTTTATGTCATTCGAAAACTTAGAATTTTCTGCTAAAAATGATATCAATTAGAAGTTTCTACGAGCATTAGAAGAGCTGCAATAATTGTTTTTAGAATCCCGGAAATTCAAGGCTTACCTTGAGCAAAGCAAGCCAAACGATTCTAAAATGGTTAAGTATGAGAATCAGGGTTAGAAAAAAAACGGGTTTTTTTTGAAAAAAAAAATTAAAAAAAACGTTTTTTTTTGTTCAAACCGGGTTTTATTGGTTTAAATATAATTTTCGAAAAAAATATTTTTTTGTTCAGAAAATAATAAAAGTTTGGTGTAATTAATAATCAATCAATCTTCAACAGTCATAAAACCACATTTCTTGACTATTTAAGGAGATAAGAGCATACCATTGTAATTTAATTACATCATTAAAATAGCTTTTTATAGGAAAATATTGATTGAAATAAACTCAATTAATATATTGGTATGAATGCATAGACCTCTCAGGAAATACTTCAAGAAGTAAATATGATGCAGGTTGAGACAAAAAGTAGTGATGATCCAAGAAAAACATAATTTATTATATTAAAACAAACAAAATAATTATCAAATAAGGGGGGGGGGAAGCATATTTTCAAGCATAATCTGATCAAATTCAAAAAAAAAAGTTTCACCTTATGATCTTGTAAACAAGTAAGCAGACATAGCATTGGAATTCAAAATATAAAATGTACAAACTCCTTAGAAAAAGAAAATTAGTAGCAAATTCTGTTTCATGAAATATATTTTGCAGAAAATGTAACATCTTCTGCAAGAAATTGAAAAATGCAATCTGATTATACAGTGAACTCTCACTTATACGCCGCCTCATTTATGCGCCTTTTTCACTTATACAACGATTTTAAATGGTTCCTGCACATTCTATGGCAAAATAATGATAGTATCATTCGTTTATGCGTCGCTCTAAATATAAATATTTCACTTTTGCGCCGAATTTTCCCTAAAATGTAAAAAAATTTAATTTATTTTCTTTAAAAATTAAGCATTTTTCTTTACTTTCCTCTTTAATCTTGGCCTTAATTGCTCACGGATGGCATTTTTTCCGCATGAACTAGAGTTTGGAGAGGGACAATTATTTATTATGCATCATTTTAAAGGGAATTTTGTAATTAGGTATGCTGCAATTTTGTTTTTCCTTCCATATCATTGTAGTTACGTCACAGTAATTGCCAAACCGTAGTAATATGCCCTTGTCTTTAGAAACATTCTTATTCATTCTCTCATTAGAAACTATGTTGCGTTTTAGTCCTTTAAATAAGCTTGTTCACTTATACGTCTCTCTCACTTATGCGCCTTTTTCTGTTGGGCCCTTGGGCCATCGTATAAGTGAGAGTTCACTGTATTTAAAAGTATTCAACTATTTACTGCTAAATCAGCTTCAGAAGAGAATAAATAATATTTTTATCACTTGAAATTATTCATTCAGTGCTTGCACATATGTTATGGCTCTGCAAAAGCTTTAAAACTTGCTTTTTTGTTCAAACTATTAAATAACAAAAAATAATAATTTATAATGCAATGGATTTACATATTTTATTGTGGTGTGAAGTTTGGTTTTGTGTTATTGTAAAAGAATATTTTACATATATATTTCAAATATTTTTATGTAGATTGTCTCATTTATATTTACTATAGCTTTAAAAACATTTTGTCAAATTAAAACCAAGAGAAAGTTTTTCTCTAAACTGTATTTTAAAAAAATACATATATTTCAATCAATTAAAAGCCTTGAATGCATATAGAAGAAAAAATAAGGAATGGAGAGGGTAAAAGATATTAGTCAGAGTTTATAGATTTCCCACATTTTTTTATTTGTTATTATTTCTCAATTTTTTTTTCCCCCTCAAGTTGCAGGGACATGCAGAAATCTTGCATTTTTTATTTTAGGAATTTAAAAACTTGTGTTTTAATCTTCATATATTATAAGGAACCATGAAATAAATTACTATTTTTCAAAAAAAAAATTTTTTTTGTTTGAAACATTGATTTGTTCACCTGGAACACATACAAAGCATTATTTTTAGGCACACACTTTTAATTTTGATGCTTCATATTATGAAACATAATGGCTCCTTAAACTTAAATGTATGGAAATTAAAAGCCAAAGTTTTAAAGAGCAAATAGATGCACATAAATGGAAACCTGGCACTTCGAATGGAAACATGCACATGGAGTAAAATATAATGGATTGCATCTGTAATACATATGCAATCCTTTATAAATATTAATTATTCATGTAAATTATGTGTTATGAAGAAAGTTTGTCCAAATCTGCTCTTTGGCAGTGTAATATATTGAAATAATGAGAAATGTTATATTGATTTGAGAAAACATAATTTTGCAAACTTTTAATAAATTTCAAAAAAATCATTTTTTTAATTATTTATTTCTACAACTTTGCATAAACTAAATTTTACATTTTTCAATATGTGCATAAAATAAATGTAAACATTTGAAGAATTTTTTTCCTTCTTTTTTGTCTTTTTTGGAAAAAAACCAATTTTTAAAAAAACCCCATGGTTTTTTAAAAAAACCGATTGGTTTAAACCAACGTGGTTTAAACCAAACAACCCTGATGAGAATAAAATTTTAAAAAGAAGATGAAATGAATTATTTTATCAACGGAAATTAACTTTTCATGTTGTTACCATGGTTACGTTTTTATACCTTTTTTTGTTTCATTCTTTTTCCCTTAATAAGTTTCAAAATGTATTTGTTTTTGTAGCAATTCAAACTCCTAGGCTTATTATTATGAGTTATTTAACTGTTGGAAGAAATCGTCTGTTTTTATTTTCTCAATTTTTAAGGAATTAAAACTCGGGAAATTATAAAAATATCATATAAATTGCAATATTGCAACGTTCTTTTCTAAAATGCTTCATTTCGGAAAATGTATTATATTGTTTTTAAAGCTAGTATCTGTGAACTAGTATTTTAGTGAGTCAAATTATTCTTGTCAGTTCTTATCAGTACACAGCACATGTCAGTTTTGTAAAGCTCAGTATGGGAATAAATTAGTTGAACTAATTTTAATTCTTCAAAATTATTTATTTAATTATTTTGTAGATATTTAACTGTTAATAAGGTGAAATGGAATTCAATGCTGAAATTAATAGCTCTTTATCACCATGCTCAGTTAGTAGCAAATCAAATGAAATTTGTCATAAAATATCCTACATCAAACGAAAAGGCCTCATTTATTTTCCTGATATTCATGTGATATGGCCAGAAATTCTGCAATTAAAAACAGGAATATCCCAATCACAAGATTGGGTATTGCTTATGAGCTAAATATTTAGTGCTCCTTTATTTTAATTAATTTTTCAAGAAATTATTTAGTACTTTATAATTATGAATGCATAATGCTCAGGCATCAGAGAAATACTATTTCTTGTTTTCATCAAATATCTAATTTATTGTTCAATGATTTAATAAATTAAATTTCATGACATATTGGATAGATAATACAGCTATTAATAAATATATCATTATTTTTTGGATTAATTAGTTTTAAGCCCTTGAGAGAGGGAACAAAAGCATATGGTCATGCTTCCCTTCTTTGAGAAATCGTCATGTTTTTTTCCATTAAAATTACTTTTATATTAATTAAAATAAATAAATATTTTGTTATATAATTTGCATTGAGTTCTTAAGAGCCCCCGAAAAATTTAAAAAATGATGGGCCTGGCAGCATGCACCAGTATTTTGTTGATATTAATGTTGAGGAAAAAATAATAAATGAACAAATGACCCGCATTTCTGTTTTTCCTTCCTCTTAATGGTTGTAATTGATTTGAAAAATTACTTGATTACTTCTCCTTAACCTAAGTGTCTATTTCTGTGTGTGTGTGTGTAGGCTCTGTTATGTTATTTCAGGATGCTAAAAACTAGGATTTAATAAAAAATTGAAATGTTATGTTGAATACACAATGCATGCTTTATTTTTCTGAATGTTTGGCTGTATTCGAAAGGATTTCATTAGTTTATGTTTTTATATTTGGTGACTTTCATTCTGCACACGTTTTAAACTGTACAAATTTTCAGGACATCCAGGTGTTGCAACAACCATCCCAGAAAATGAGAACTTAAATTTTGATCCGGAACTTATGGCGCTGGTAAGAGTTTTTAAACTTAACCTCTCTTTGTCTGCAAAAAGTTCTGCATTTGTTTATTAAGATGCTATGCATAATTTTTGAACATAAAATTATATATATATATATATATATATATATAAAATGAAAAATAATCAAAATAATTTGTGCTAAAATGTGAGTAAAATAAATTGAAAAGCAGCATAAGTAAAAACCCGAACTGTAAAGACAGTGATACAAGTGACTGTTTCAGTGTTACTCTTTCCTCAGTGCAAAAATGTACTTATCACAGAATAAACAGTTATGAGTGAAACAGACGTCAACCAAAACACACGAACCCATCTATGGTCCCCCATACATACCACTACCTGTGGTTTAACTGGCTAAGTGGTGCCCTGAAGAGTTCTCTGTTTCTTGATCCAGACCAGGAGCTGAGCAATTCCTGGTCCTGTACCCAAGAGGAATTGATTTGGAATGGGAACTTGGAGGCACGAGCATATTTAGAATGCCCCATTCACCATTAGTGAACAAGGTGATTCTTGGAACGCTGGCATTGAACCATAAAATCTATACTAATAATATAAAGCTGTAGAGTTTGTTTGTTTGCTTGAACGCGCTAATCTCAGGAACTACTGGTTCAATTTGAAAAATTCTTTTTGTGTTGAATAGTCCATTTATCCAGGAAGGCTTTAGGCTATAGGAGTTATTGTTTTACTAAAAATAATCATGTAAAAAATAATAAACTCTACAAAAAGAATTAGTTTCCTCTCTTCTCAAGAGATGGCGCTCATAAAGAGTATTGCTAAGCTTTTGCAACTATGGAGGCGCCCTCTACATTCAATGGTTGACAATCAAGCAGTTGCTCAAATGGGGAGCTTATAGTTTGCACTCCAATGATTCCCAATGATTTGCCTTTTAATGTGGATTAGTTTCCACTCTTCTCGAGAGATGTCGTTCGTTAAAATTATTTTTTAGCAACTGTGTAGAGAGCGCTGGTTGACAATTGCTCTAGCCTCGAGAGTCTTGCCTCTTGCCATATGGCTCAGATCACGAAATGGTTTTCGTGTTTTTCTTTGATATTCAGGTATATAATTTGTTTTGTAGGATTTTTCTATTAACTTTTGTCTTCCTTATTTCTGCATTGTTAGTATTTCTTCATTTGTGGTTGTTCTTTGTAACTTTATTATTATAGTGTACCTCAGGTACTTAACTAAGCACATAATTTAAAACCATAGTATATTTATATAGGGTATTGTTTTCTTATTCTTTTGACTTTTTTTTTCTTATGTAATAGGTAGGTAAGTAGGTTTCAAATGAATCAAACCTTCCTTTTTTTTAAAAAAAATGATTTAAGATAGTTACTAATCTAAGTAAATAATATGATTCGTCATATTTTTGTAACGTTTTTACTATTTTGTATCATTGGTACTAAACACATAATTTAATTGCATAGTATTTTTATATTGGGTAGTGTTTAATTATTCTTTTAACATTTTTTTCCTTATGTAGCACATATATACATTGGCTTCAAATGAGTCAACTTTTTTTAAATAGTTGCATATAGCTACTAATCTAAATAAATAATTTGATTTGTCATGGTTTAGTACAAAATGGGTACTTATCTAAACACATAATAAAAGTGCATGGTATTTTTATGTTGGGTATTGTTTTACTATCTTTTAAAGTGTTTTTTTTTTCTTTTTTTTTTCCTTATGTAGTAGGTACATAGGTTTCAAATAAGTCTCACGTTTATTTTTTTTCTTATCTAAGTAAGTAATTTGATTTGTCATGTTTTTAATTGTGGTTTTTCTTAACAAATTTTTAAAATTATAGTTGAACATAGGTACTTATGTAAACACATAATAAAATTGCGTAGTATTTTTCTTTTGAATATTGTTTCATTGTTCTTTCAACTTTTTTTTTGTTGTGTAGTTGGAAGGCACGTAGGTTCTAAATTAGAGTAACTTGCATAATTGTTCATCTTTGGGTATTTTTTCTTCTTTATATGATTTGTTTAACTTATATCTTACACGTAGGTAACCAAATAATTAAGTGGATTTTTATCATTATCAACGTTTTTTACCTTATTTATTTCAGAGTTGTTAAAAACAAACTATCATCTGTATATTAATAAAATGCCTAAAAAAAGAAGTCAACTTTCTAGGCAGTCTGCTACAGCAAAACGGTTACGTCTTTTGCGCAGCAATGAAAGCATGCATAAGTTGGCTGCAAAACGAGAAATGATTGAACAAAGCCGTGCTAGGGAATCAAGTGCTGAACAATCAAGTGCTGAACAGGGAATCAAGTGCAAATTAGTAAGACATTTGTTACTAATTTGATATTAGCAAAAGTTCGATCTCAGGGAAAATTAGCTTTAGCCGTTGCGTCGTCGGGTATCATAGTGACTCTATTAGCATTTGGACGCACCTCTCATTCAACTTTTAAACTGCCCCTTACTGTCTCTTTACAAAATGATAGCGTATGCTGCATCCAAAAAAATGGCCCTTTAGGAAAGGTTTTGCAAGATGTCAGTTTAATAATATGGGATGAATGTACCGTGATTCACAGAGCTCATGTAGAGGCCTTAGATAGATCCCTTAAAGATATCAGAAGCTCTAATAAAATCATGGGTGGAATGACTGTAATGTTTGCTGGTGATTTTCGGCAAAATTTACCAGTCATCATTACCCAGGAACTAGAGCTGACATTGTAAAGGCATGCTTAAAATTTTCGCTGATTTGGAAATTCGTTCATACCCTGAAACTAGCTACAATTATGAAAGCACATTTTGGTGCAGGCGGTACAACTTTCCCGTCCAAGTTACTTTTTATAGGAGACGGCAAAGTACAGCATTGTGACACCAAAATTGATATTGATCCTGAGTTAGGTGAAAAAGTTACCAACATTGAAGACCTAATCTCCAAAGTCCACCCAGGTGTAGTTCAAATAGAACACAAAGATTATTAATGACTGTGTCAACGGGCAATATTGGCGCCAAGAAATAGCAGTGTTGATGAAATTAATGACATAATTCTAAATAAATTTCCAGGAGATAGCGTAAAATACACTTCCATCGACAATGTAAAAGATCAAGAAGATGCTGTTCATTACTCACAAGAGTTTAATAATTCCCTCAATCCGAGTGGCCTTCCTACACATTACCTAAAATTAAAAACCGGTACTCCAATAATTTTTCTCAGAAACCTTAAACCACCAAATCTGTGTAACGGAACCAGACTCCAAGCTAAATGTCTTCGTAATAATGTAATAGTCGCTATAGTTTTAACTGGTCCAGCAGTTGGTCAAACAGTGCTTATACCTCGCATTCCAATGATTCCAAACAATTTACCTTTTAATTTCAAAAGAATCCAATTTCCCATTAAAGTTTCATTTGCTGTCACGATTAATAAATCACAGGGACAAACATTCAAACATGTAGGAATAGATTTACGTCAACATTGTTTTTCACACAGACAACTTTATGTTGCTTTATCAAGACCAAGCTCCGGCGAAAATCAGCACGTTCTCCTACCAAATAAAAGTAATTCTAAAAATATCGTTTATACAGAAGTACTTTGAAATACGTTCTTTTTATATTAAACACACTCCATAACATTATACACTGAAGTGACAAAAGTCATGAGATACCTCTTAATATCGTATCGGCCCTCCTTTTGCCCGGCGAAGTGCAACAACTCGACGTGGCATGGACTCAACAAGTCGTTGGAAGTCTTCTGCAGGAATATTGAGCCATGCTGTCTCGATAGACTTCCATAATTGTGAAAGCGTTGATGGGGCAGGATTTTGGGCACGAACAGACCTCTCGATGGTGTCCCATAAATGCTCAATGGGATTAATGTCGGGCGATCTAGGTGGCCAAATCATTCGTTGGAATTGTCCAGAATTTTCTTCAAACCAATTGCGAACAGTTGTGGCCCGGTGACATGGCGCATTGTCATCCATAAAAATCCCATCGTTGTTTGGGTACATGAAGTCCATGAATGGCTGCAAGTGATCTCCAAGTAGCTGCACATAAGCATTTCCAGTCAATGTTCGGTCCAGTCGCACTAGAGGACCAAGTCCATGCCATGAAAAAACAGCCCACACCATTACGGAGCCACCACCAGCTTGAACAGTGCCTTGCTGACAGTTTGGGTCCATGGCTTCGTGGGGTCTGCGCCACACTCGAACCCTACCATCGGCTCTTACCAGCTGAAATCGTGACTCATCGGACGAGGCCACGGTTTTCCATTCATCTAGGGACCAACCGATATGCTCACGTGCCCACGAGAGTCGCTGCAAGCGATGTCGTTCTGTCAGTAAAGGCACTCGAGTCGGTCTTCTGCTGGAATAGCCCAAGAAATCCAAATTTCTCCGCACAGTTCTAGCAGACACGTCCATTGTACGTCCCACATTGATTTCTACGGTGATTTGACGCAGTGTTGCTTGTCTGTTAGAATTTACGACTCTTTGCAGACGTCGCCGGTCTCGATCTTTAAGTGCAGGCGGTCGACCACTGCGCTGTCCATGGTGGGATGTTATGCCTGAAATTTCATACTCTCGGCACACTCTTGACACAGTGGATCTGGGAATGTTGAATTCTCTAACGATTTCCGAAATGGCATGACCCATGCGTCTAGCTCCAACTAACATTCCGCGTTCAAAGTCTGTTAATTCACGTCGTGCGGTCATCATCACGTTAAAACCTCTTCACATGAATAACTTGAACAGAAATGAAAGCTCTGTAAAAGCACTGCGCATTTATACCTGTTCTATGCGATGCTACTGCCATCTGAAAATTTGCATATTGCTATCCCATGACTTTTGTCACTTCAGTGTATCTGTAAATATTTTTTCCCAAAGGTTCTTTTAGTTTTTGTGTTTCCCGCGTGATTGTTTAGTATATATTTATCACTAGGCGCGGATTTCGAAAAAGAACAGTACTTATGCTTGATGTACTTAAAATAATTTTTAATTGATTGCTGTGAAACCGCGGGGCACAGCTATGCCCTAATAAAGGTTTTTGAAGTCCCAACTTATATCCAGTATAATACAAATGAATTCTTTTTTCATCTTTTTTTGTACCAGTATTGTTAATTTTTGTTCAGATGTAGCCTGTGCAACGCCGGGCCATGCAGCTTCTATTATGGTCTTGCTTCTATAAGTTCTATTATGAGTCTGATGCCATACGGAATTACGGATCAGGTCAAAACGGTCTTCACCAACCAAAACAAAAGTGGTATTTATACCAAATGGAACAGTCTACTAAATCCCTTCTTTTCCAGCTGTCTTGTAAGACCGATGGGGGACAAACTTAAAAATAATTTTTTTTCTGAGTTCTGGAAGGACAAGAACATAATGTTGGTTAACACTTTTTTTAAAATCTGACGTTTAGTAATTTGTGGGTACTTGAAAATAGGAACAGACAGCTTACAGTTGGTTTCTTCAACCTGTGACCCGTCGAAGATATTAATAGTAGCACAGCAAGTGTTTTTGATAAAATAATAGTAAAAATGCAAAGAAAAAAATAGGGAAAAAGAAAAAAGGCTTAAATTGGTTCCAAAATTCATTTTCAAGGAGAAATAAGATGCTGTTAAAGTCTCTTCAACACAACAAAGAATAGAAACTTTAGGAGTAACCTTTTTTTAAATATGCTTTTATTAGTTTCACATGTGGGTTTGTTTGTTTGTTTGTAGGTATGTATGTAACTCTGAATAAAAGCTGAAATTCATGTTCTTTACGAATATAAAAGTATTACATGTTGATATTTTATAAGTGTTTCAGTTGTTTGTATGTAACTCTGAATAAAAGATAAAATTCATGTTCTTTGCAAATAGAAAAGTAATATATTTAATACTATTATTAATACTAAATTCCAAACTATATTACGTGTTGATGTATTATAAGTGCATGCAAACTTAGCGGATATTCAATAGTTTTGTGAAAATCAGAGCAATCAGTTAGAGTATCATGAAATATACTTTAAGCTTTAGTATTGATGAGATAGTATTAAGTATATTATACTTAATACTGTCCTACAATTTAAGATAATATGATTCACTCTAAAAGTGTATTTTTTAGTTTTTTTAAACTATATTTAATTATTATTTGTTCAAAATTTTGGATGTGACAACAGACTTTATATGATCATACTTGTACTGAGGTTCCACAGGCCTGAGTGATGCGTGAATTTGAAGTGTTAACTCTACTATTCTTGACTGTCCAGCCCCCCCCCCCCCTTCTCCCCAGCTACCGTATAAATGATCAATCTATAAATAGTTCATACAGTAATTCTCGAATTATCACTCATTACCTATGTAAAAAATTAAATTAAGCTAGCTTTTGTGTTGCTCAATCATTTACTATACAAACAGTTCTTTTGTACTTACAGAAATCAAATGTTGTCCCAGAGCTTCATATTGAGGATGAAATAGTTGTTGAACCAATGATTTTTGAAGGTGAAAGTGTAGAATCTACTCTACTCCAGGTAAAACAATTAGAAATAGTCACAAACGGTGATAGCTTATGAGTCATTTAAATGGTGGTTAGTAAAACAATTTTTGAAAACTACATATGCAAATAGGTCGCTTCATAAGTTATTATATGATGCTACATATGCGGGTCACTAGTGGCCTGGCAAGCATTTCGATAAAATAAATATTAAAATGCCAAAAGAAAAAAAAAAAAAAAAAGAAAAGAATAGAGTAAAGTAAAGGAGAAAGGCTAAAATTTGTTCCAAAATTCCTTTTTAATAAGAATTAGGGTGCTGTTAAAGCGTTATTAACGCAAGTTAACGGTTAACTTGCATCAACACAACGAGGAATAGAAACTTCAGGAGTAACTATTATTACTTTTGTTTTGACAAAAATTTTGGATGTGAAGAAAATGCTTTATATGATTGTACTTGTGTTTAGGCACCACTTGTCTGAGGGAGGTGTGAACTATCAACACTACTATTCTTGAATGACAAACAATTCTCCTCCCAATTACCCCATGTATGATCAATCGATTTATAGCTCAGAAAGTAATTCTCCGATTATGACTTTCAGTATCTATGTAAATAAATAAAATTAAACTAGCTTTTGTATTGCTTATTCATTTGCTATATAAATGGTATTTTTGTATTTACAGAAATTAAATGTAATCATAATTTCATATTGATGATGAATTAATTGTTAGGCACAAAAACCCAATGATTTTTGAAGATGAAAACATAGAATTCACTATGCTCCAGGTAAAACAATAACAAACATTAACAAATGGTCGCAGCTTGTGAGTCATTCAAATGGGGGTTAATAAAACACATTTAGAAAATCAAATATGCAAATATTACATTACATAAGTTGCTTTAAATATATTTTTCAAAATTTTGTTTATTTATTTTATGTTGAGGCAAATATTTATCATGCTTTTTTCAATTTGTAGAACTGGATTTAGAATTTCTTAATCATTTATTTTACAAACAGTACTTTTTTATTTACAGAAATCGAATGCTGTTTCAGACCTTCATATTGATGATGAATTAATTGTTAGAAATAAAGAACTAATGATTTGTGAAGATGAAAATGTTGACTCTACTATGCTCCAGGTAAAACAATAAGAAATATTAACTAACTGTGACAGCTTATGAGTCATTTAAATGTAAAATTAATGAATCTTCAGGTAAATCTTGTCTGTATAAAGAAGTGTGTTATTTCGTATTTATAAACCAAATCATGGTATTAGGCTTTTGTTTGACTAACATTGATATATTTTTTCAGAATTTGCATGGTGCTTTACAGTCAAGTATTAGTGATAGCTTAATTGCTGTCAATAAAGAATTAGAGAGTTTTCAATGTAAGAAAGAACCATCTTCTCCGAGTGTAAGTTGCTCTTTTGTGTTCATTCCTATTTTTTAACCAACAGCAAAAAAAAAAAAGGTATGCATATGCCTGTGGCAGTGTTAAAAATAAGAAATTAGATCTAGGCACTATTATGACCCCTAGTATAATTTTTTTGGCATCAAAATGAATAACCTAGGTGCTATTTTTAATAAATCAAATGTTTATATATCCAAATATAAAGAAATGTTAAATAGATTCTCCACATTGCTGTTTGTATTTAAAAAATAATGTATTGATATTTAAAAAAGATCCAAAATACAAAGAAGAAAATGGTTTTTAAAAATAAAATTAATTTACTTTTAGAAATTTATCATCATTTGGATCTACCTAAGGTCTTAATCCTGATGAGTCAGAAAAAAAAAAAAGGAAAACAGCTTCAATGTAATTAAAAACTTTAGGCGTCAGGTCAAAATTTTTGATAGCAACATGAGACTAACTACCATTTATTTGCAACAATAAAATGCTGTTGCATTCTAGCTCCTAAAAGAATGAATCAATTTAATTTTTTCTTAATTTTAAGTAACTTGATTGAGAGTGTTGTTAATTACACTTCATTTTAGTCGGGAATTTTCAAATTTTAATTCCTAATGTTACTCATTTGTTTATGTCAACATGCATAAAAAAATCTTTAAACGCTATTTACTTTTTATTATTATTTTAGTAATTTTGAAGTTTTGTACACTTTTTTACCCCATAAAAAATGAAAGAAAAAATGTTTATGCTACCACTTTGATCAAATTATTTTCATTTAAGGAACTCTTCATTTAGTCATAGTTTTATTCTTTTTTTTTCCATTATATGTTTATTCAAATGGCATTAATAGTGTATATTATGTGCAAAAGTTTCGAATTTTGTAAAAAATAAAAGCTACCAGGTTTTGTGACAAAAAAAAAAAAAAAAAAAAAAGCTAGCATTTCAAAAATGTGTCCTACATCATTTGCTGTAACTGCTGATTTCTTCATGGTTCCTCTTTGAAAATTTTTAGATGCTTTCATAAAGCCTAGCGGCTAGTTGGATAATAACATATAATTCCTTTTCAACGAGCCTATTCAGTTAGATTAAGGTCCGACTATATAATTGTTTGGACTAATGATTTAGTGATTTTTGAAAGAGAAAATGTCTGATCTTTACTTTTTTAAGCAAAACAAGAAGAAATATTTTGAAATATATTTATTTATTGTGATTTTCCTTTTCATTTTTCATTCATTCTGCAATTTCATATTTACAAATCAGTTGATGATATTTGATTTTGTGTGTGTAAAATGCATATTTTTTCAGAATTCAAATGATGCTTCAGAGTTTAATGGCTTAAGCAGTTTTTGCAGTGAAGAACCAGAAGTTCTTCAGTATAAGAAAGAACCATCTGTTGAAAGTGAAAATGTAAGTTATGAATATACTACTGTGTGTGTGTGTAAATATATATATATATATATATATAAAGGTTAAAAATAGAGCTTTCTATTGATGTTTAACGTGAGTTTCTTTCGACAGGTTTAACTTTCATGGTCACCTTGAAACCTTGATGATTGTCCTTGAAACTTAAACCTGTTGCAAGAACGTCATGTTATACATCAATAGAGAGCTCTATTCTTAACCTTTACAATGATACTTGAATTTCTGTTCTGCTATAATTAGAAGCAAAGTTACAGTCATTTGCGTGTAACCACTTTTTGTTCTTTTTTCGCATTTTTGGTATTTTTTACAGCCTTGTATAAAGTACAGTTTTTAAAATAAAAACCTAAAATTTGGTAGGATTACTTATCTTGTCATGTGCATCCTTCACACCAAATTTCATTAAAATCGGAAATGTTGAGGTCAAGATGGTGATTGGTCTGACATACAGAATTCACTAATGTAAAACATGTTAACATTCCTGATTTTTTTTTTTTTTTTTTTGAGTATCTTGCCATTGTGGTGCCAACCTAAGTTTTGGTGTGGAGAAAGAACAGTGGCAGAGCTATAAAATATATTTTTTTTTGAAGAAATTCTAAGGGCGCGTGTTTTGAGATATTCAAGGTCAAAAGTTATTCTCAATGACCTTGAAACCCTAACGTGTCGTAAGAAAGTCATGTTCAGGCCATCATTTGGGGGGGGGGGGGGGCCTGGCTTTGAGAATTCAATGTATTTACATATAAGTGGGCGTGGTTTTTAATGTTTTCTGATGAAATTGCATTGTGTTTGGACCCTTTGCCCTCTCCTAGAAAAACTTGAAATGACAGCGTTGGTCATGTTATAGATCAATAAAAAGCTCAATTTTTTAGCTTTACAATGATTTTTGAATTTTTATTCTATTGTAATTAGGGGAGAAGTTACAGTCATTTGCATGCAGCCACTTTTCATGTTTTTCGCACTTTTTGCTGTTTTTTACAGCCCTGTATTTTGTACAGTTTTGAAAATAAAAATCTAAAAATTGGCAGGAATACTTAGCTCGTCATATGTGTCCTTCGCACCAAATTTTGTTAAAATCGGAAATGGTGAGGTCACAAAGGTGATTGATCTGACGTGGAATTGCCCATGGGGAATGTGAGCACATCCCAGCAGATGAAACACTGGAATGGAGACGTTGGCAGAGTGCCAGTCTGAAAAAGGAACAACACGTCAACTGGGGTCCAAACAGAAAACATATGGCACTTTGTCATTGCTCAAAGAAAAAAAAAGAAAAGAATGGAACGACATTCTGAAGAAAGCCTCAGCCCACTAAGAGCCCCAAGAGAGTGAAGGAGAAAACGAGGTTGTGTTGTAACTAGGAATGCACCGATAAGCAAATTGGCCGATTACTGATTACCGATTAATCGGCAGAGCCGATTAATGTTCGGGTTTATTATTTTTAATATTACCAATTTCACCCTCACTGTTTTTCTCTTTCTAATACAATTCCGATTTTTAGAAATGGTTACTTATTTGTTTTTGACAAAAGATTTGTTTTTCTCCATTATTCCATTGTAAATAATTTCAAAATTTTATCAACTTCCTTGAAATTTTTTTAATAATTTTGTAAATAAAATTAACACACTAGACATAATAGTTATTCAACAATACTTAATTTAAATTTATTTAACTATAAGTAGCCGTTTAGTTCAAGACTTTTGTTCTTTGAAAAATAGAGGTTATTTAAAAGCAATAAGCTAAAGAGAAAAATATCAAGACATGAAAAATGTTGCTATAAGTGTAGATTTGTTCAGAATAGGAATATTAAATTATTAAATCATTTATATCAACTGAGAGGCAACTTATTATTATTATTATTAATTTGTATTTCATTTTTTGAATTATTTGTTTTGTTTTTACTCACTACACTTTCGTAAAACGTGTAATTCTTGTGTTTGCAGAAAATTATTTATTTCTTGTTTATAAATTTATCTATCGTAATATTGTGTTCAAACATCGTTGAATTAATTTTATTTAAAACATCTTCTCTGCCGGTTGATCAGCAAGATTTGACTGATTATAAATGAAATGAAATATTCATATTTTTGAATTCCAACTTAAAATTTCAGGAATTTTCAGAGGGTCATCTTTTAATATTCCAATCAGTTTTACGTTTTCTACGAATTATTTGTTTTGTTACAGTTGCTCTGTATACACGTACATACTGTATGTTACAGTAAGGATTTCAGAAAATTACATTTATTTACTGTTAATAAAACAATTTATCACAGTTTCTTTGTGAAGGTATACTTTAAAAGATAATATAAAAATTTAAAAATTCGCCGAATAATCAGCAAGATTTTGCCGATTATTAATAATCGGCAAAGAGGCCGATTAATCGGTGCATCCCTAGTTGTAACCCTACAAAAAAAAAAAAAAAAATCTAGATTGGGTAATGAGAAAGAGATGGTCTGTGTTGATTTTTGTTTCTCCATTTGTCAAGTTGCAGAGTACACATCTTGCATAGAGGATGTCATTGATTTAAAATGCAGACCTGAATAATGTTATTAATATTTATTAAAGTGAAATCTAGATAACTTTTCCAGTTTTTGCTGTTTGCTTTCAGTGTATCCCTTTCTCTTTCTAGATATTAGATAAAGGTTCCGACACTTTGCTAGAAAATCCTGCTCTTACTCAACCTGCTTGTCAATCTTCCCATCAGACCCCCACAGTACACATTGATCTTGTCATTCCTCATCGTCCTGCATCTTCTCAAATGAATTCCTCTATGAGAAATCCATCTTTAAACAGTTATTTCAACGAGCTACAAAATTCCAAAAAATTTGTAAGAGACATTATGGTTAATTTTTGACTATTTTAATAATTTTGTTGATTAATGGTTACTAGAATGGTCCAAAATCATATAACAAAAATAAAAGTTAAAAACATTTATTTTTACGTTTCTGTTATTTGACCTGAAGATTAAAATTTTTAGCTCCGGGAGACACACTTTTAATTTAGTTCCAACTTTTTATCATTAGTTGCTACTTCACCTAAGTTACCATTTAGGAATTTTCATATAAAAATCTAGTTATGTAATGTAACTAGTGGGCTATGATTTTTAGCAGTAAACTATCAATAGCAAATAATTCCTAGGTTATATTTGGCATTTTCTCGATTTTCATGCATAGTTGTGTTACTTAGACCTTATTGATAACATTTTAATTTTTATCGCCAGGAACTAGGAGCAAGAAGCTCTGTCATTGAGAAGCCCTTAAGCCCTGTCATTGTTACCAAACAGGAGATTACGGAAGCTGAATTTAATTCTCAACCGCAACATTGCCTTAACCCTGAACCACCACGCTGTCCTGATCCTGAACCACGACGCTGTACTGAACCTGAACGACGACTCTGTTATGATCCTGAACCACGACGCTGTTATAATCCTGAACAACGACGCTGTTATGATCCTATACCGCAACGCTGTTCTAATTCTGAAGCTGAATTTAGTTCTCAACTGCGACATTGCCTTAACCCTGAACCGCCACGGTGTCCTGATCCTGAATCACAACGCTGTACTGAACCTGAACGACGACTCTGTTATGATCCTAAATCACGACGCTGTTATGAGCCGGAACCGCAACGCTGTCGTGATTCCAAACTGCTACACTGCTCTAACCCTAAGTGTTTGAAAAGCATATCTCAATTGAAAACTAAAGTAGCTGGTTTGGAATTCCAGTTACAAGAATCTTTAAGAATGTCTGGTGTAATGTCTTTAAAGGTTCAAGATTTGTTGGAGGATAAAAGACAATTAGAATATAAGTTACAAAAAGCCGAGTCTGCGTTGGAGGATAAAAGACAATTAGAATATAAGTTACGAAAAGCCGAGTCAGAAATTTTATGTCTTAAACAAAGATACAAGGTGCCCAGATGATGTACTTGAAGGAACGTAACTTAAATTCTAAAGATAAGAACATATGTTCAAAAGAAGTCTTTCAAGCCAAAAAATTGTATTATACTTTTGTATTGACAAACACATTAATGTACAATGAACTCTTTCTAAATGACTACTTATACTCATGTTGAAAGACCACCTTTATTTTGGATGAAATAAGTTTCATTGCAAAGCTTAGTTTATTTCTTTCAATTTGCATACTCTGAATCAGAGAACACATTTTGTAAATTTGAATAAAACTGTTTCTTAAGTACTGTGCTGTGTTTTAAAAATATTAATTTTATCAAGCATTTTTGCTTTTTATGTTCTGCTTGTTTCTAATGCTTTCTCATCTTTGGTTTGTTTATTCATTTTTGAAAGGATTTAGTTAGTCTCCAATTCAGATGTTATCTTTTTCAATTTTCATCTGAAATATATTTTCAAAATCTTTTAGTTGACTTTTGGAAAAAATATTTAAGAATCTGACCTGTGCTTCCAAAACTCACTTTGAAGCTAAGTAATCCTCTACCACTAATCACCAGGACATAAGGTTAGAGAAGATGTTTAACTCAAGTATGTTGATTAAATTAAGGTACAGTTATTGATTATTGAATTTTAAAGCACAAAAAGCATATTATTTTTCATAAAACTAAATATTTTAGTCCAGATGGCAAATTATTATTGTTATTTTGAAAGCTCATTAAAAGTTAATTACTATTAACTGCTATGCTCTTATGTACATGAAACACAGCCATGCTATCATAGCTCAAATATCATGGTCGCAATAATGATTGCTAATCATCACAAGTGTGGTACAGAATCAAATTTATACTTATTGGAGCATTCTTACTGCACATTGAAATTGGTTTAAATTTTAGGGTTATTTATGATATGAAGCAGCTTACCAGACAGGCCTTTTGGTAGTGCCCCCACCCCCAGCACCGTCTGCATATTGTTTTATGACTACATTTTGCTTCAATTAGAAATTTGGTCATTTTTTTTTGCTGACTCGGAAAGTAACAGTTTATTGGCATGAATAATATATACAGGGAAAATAACAAATGCATTGTATCCATTTATCTGCTTAACCTTTAAGAACCGGGTGGTACACATGCTGTACCGCAAGTCTTTTTTCCTTTGAGGACGGGGTTGCAATCTTCGCTTCTACCCTTTGGAGTAGGGGATTTTTCCAAGATTTCGTAAAATCTTACTGGAGGATTACGGCTCTGTATTCGAACCGCGAAGTCATAAAACCGAAGTGTTTGCCGTTGAACCTTACATTTTCAGAGGAAAACGATCTGCGGTTCAACAGTTGTACCGCCTGTTTCGAAAGGAAAATTTCTATACGAATAGCTCGGACCAAAAGGTTAAGAAATAAAAGTTCTCCTTTGACTGGATAATAATCTAGTTACTATTTTGTTATGTTACATGAGCCTGTCGAATACATTAAAAGTAAACAGCATATATATGAAATTTCAACAAATTAGTACTGGAAATGCGTACAAGAGTCCAGCCGGAGACTTGGAGAAAGTTTCTGTGTTCCTCGTACGTTGTCGTAGTAAATGCTTTATTAGTAGCCGGATCAGTTATGTACCAGACCAAAAGCTCAACTCATGATGTCTCAACGAAAACCCTCTATATACGCATGCTGCTGGTTATAGGTACTTGTTAAATCTGTCGTCGTTACAAGTCCTTCAAGCTCTAGATAAATGCTTAAGAAACGCAAGTTCTCCTTTGACTGCATAATAATGTAGTTACCATACCTAATACATTAAAAAAACAAACAACATATATATGAAATCTTAAGAAATTAGTGCTAGAAATGCGTACAACAGTCCAGCTTGAGACTTGGAGAAAGTTTCTTTGCTCCTCGTATGGTGTTGAAGTTAAATGCTTTATTAGTAGCCTGATCGGTTATGTACTACACCAAAGGCTCAACTCTGATGGCTCAATGAAAACCCTCCATCTACGCACGCTACTGGTTATGGGTACTTCTTAAATCTGTTGTCGTCACTAGTCCTTCAAGTTCTAGATAAACTAATAAGTACTTTGGGGGCTCTGGATAAGGCGTGTTATGCTTCTGGTCTGGATCAAAATTGTTCGTATCTTGAAAGATGTTGCTTTGTAACTGCATTTGATTTCTACATTACTGACGTCATGATTTCTTCTTTGATTCTACAGTTTGAGCGAAGCCGGGACTTCTACTTTTTTGGTGCTGCTGTTTAATACAATCCAAATTGTTATGTTTAAAATGTGTCAGTTCATTCTACTCTAATTCCATTCGGGCTGACTTTCCCCGAGTGGTATGATAAACAACAGTAATATTATTTATTACCAACCCTCTTTCATTGTATATATATAGCTATACACGATTTTTCTCCAATTCAACGATTAGGGAATTGAAAAACATTACGTTTAGTTATTAGATCTTAATGCTTTTCTTTTTTGTTAACAAAAAATGCTTCCATGTAATTATGTTACATGTCCATCCTAGTTGTCTATCTTTATCTCCACTGAACTCATTTTATAGCCGAAATATTGCACAAGAAGATTTTTAAAACTGTTTCCTCTTGGTTCACGCTGAAAAATGGTGTTTCACAGTTGACCATGTCAGCAGTTCTTCCTCAACGTCTGTAGTCTTTCTGGATTTCGGTTATTCTAAAATTCCTTGAAATGTATGTTTCATGTACAAAGAGGAATCCTCTCATTTTTTGTCATGAGTTGCTCTTAACTTTGAAAAGATTCTCTCTCACAAGATCAGTTTAAACTTCTCATCCCTTTCTTCTGATATCTAAACCTATCATTAAGGAAATTGTCATAAAACCAAGAAAAAAAGGAAAACATGAAAAAAAAAAAAAAAAAATGAGACAAGCAACTTTCAGGGCAAACATCCCCCCCCCCCCTTGTTTTTCGGAATCTTAGTCTCTGCTACAAAAAAGTTTTCCCTTGCAATTTTTTATACTAGTTTGCAGCTTTTTGAATACTTTTGCTAGAATTTATTCAAAATAAATGAAATACAATAGAAAAACTCATTTTGAAGTGTTTAAGCTCACATAAACTAAACTTTCTCCCACGCACCACATATAGTTGCAAATCCTATGCTATGAGAGCTGTTCAATACAGAATGATCACAAGTTACTCGAACATTAAGTAACCGCCCCTAAGTCAGGGCTAAGGCAGAAACATGCAATACACCACGGTTTACTTCCTATTCCATGCTGACGAGTGCTAAAAGGCACAAAATTGCAGTCCATGGATGGAATAAACGAGTTCGTGATGTATTGCATAATCAAACATAATTATGAGAAGGAATCCTTTTAATGATTGTGGAACTTTTAAAATTGGTGCCTATTACATGAAATCCACGTGACATATCTTTTTTCCCTGTCTTTGAAGACATGTTTCAAAATCGCCTCTGAAGATTCCACCTTTCCTCTGAAGGAGAGAAATGCCATCCCGGGGGTAGCTTTTCCCATTTTAAATATATAAAGTCATTTGTGGTTAAGTTGGTTATCTATAGGGAGTAAGGTGTAACATATTAACTTTTACACCCACAATTTGAAACGCAACCTTGTTTGTTCATCGCGCGCTGCTCCTATTCATATGAGAAAAGAAAAGTATCTGTACTTGAATGGCTGCCAAGGTCATATTATTGATGTCATAACTCTAAAATTTTAACCCCATCTATTTTTTATTACATCGCAACACACAAGCATATATTATTTCAGCCATGATATATTTTGTCTTCTTGCAAAAAAAAATGTGATCAGTCTTTATTGAACAACCTACGTATATCACCTGAAAGTCGAAAAGATTAAATGTATGTAACTTTTTTTTTCTTAAGTCTGACCTGAACAATTCGAATGGATGTACATTAAGAATTCATTTGTGTTCACCATTCAATTGAAATTAAGATTTTGGCATTAAGTAAATACAGAATGGTCAAAAAGTGGGCTTACCACTTGTTTATTTTCCAAATAGTCGTGTATGAGTGAATGTTTTTTTTTTTTTTTTACATAAGTTACCTTGTAGTCTGAGGAGTGATTAGGGGCGCCCCAATGGGAGATCTCAGGAGGTCTCTGTGATCTCTCAAAAGTGTCCTTATTTGGCAAATTTGAGGACAAAATTGCCATTTTTAAATGCCCAAATATCCTTTTTCATGAGGTGTACATTAAGGTGGGCCGAAAATGACTTTTTTTTTTGATGATGGGTAATGCAGAAAAGGTGTCATTGGGGGAGCAATGTGCACAGGAAAAAGTTTGAAATTTTTTTGGCACTAGTAAATTATCTTTTTTTAAAAATTTCTATTTTCGATAACAGCGGCGGAAAAGGTGCAATTGAGGGCATAGAAATTCCAAAAAAAAAAAAAAATTGACGTCTGTGGTATAATTTCTTCCTTTTCCACAAATGCCTAGAAGATTTGGCAATTTCATCTTTTTTTTTCTACGTTTTAAACTAAATTTTGTCAGAACATTAAAATGCTGTTTTCGCAGTACCTATCTGAAACAACTACATTGTTTGTTTGTCACATGTAATGCATTTTTAGATGTTCGGCGTAAAAAAATTTTAAAAATAATTTCCTAAAATTCTCAAATAACTGCAATTTTTCCAAACTTCAACGCAATTGCGGAGGATCAAGAAATTTACCAAAAAATTTCAAATGTTTATGTACACTTTGCTTCCAATGGCACCTTTTCTGCTCTCGCCATCATTGAAATAAAAAAAAAGCCATTTTCGGCCCACCCTGGTGTACATACAGGGGTGCACACTGGGGGGGGGGGAGGTAATTATAGCGTAAGTTGCGCCCTCAATATGGGGGGGGGGGGATTTTTTAAACTATACTCGACTGTAACCTTTCTTGACAAAAACATCGTGACGTTAGCCTATGAAAAACGAGCTAGATAAAACGTCACAGGCTACTTGGCGAATTAGAGGAGATCGCTAACTGCTTGTGAGCTCTTATTGGCTTCTCCCGTGATGACGTTGAGTGTCAAGTTAAGTTGCTTTCTAGTATAAATTATTTGCTTGTTTAAATTATTTATTAATTTATTTTTTAAATATAAATTATTTACGGATTTTTTTAAATAAAAATTATTCATTAATTTATTTTTTATTTTAAATTACTTTTTTTATTTCTTGGTTATTATTTTTTTTATTAATTAATTAATTTTTTTGTGCGTTTGTGTGTGTTTGTGTGCTTGGAATGTCTGGAAGGGAAAAAAAGCGATTCTATTTTGCGTATAATTCAAACTTAAAAAAATATATATATATAAAAAATAATAGTTAAAATTAAAAAAATAATAATAATGTTAAAATAAAATAAAGAGGGGTAAAAATAAAAAAGCACAAGAGGGTTGTTAAAAGTTTTAGTTTGGTAGTTTGCCCCATTGAGCTTGGGGGGGGGGGGGGGGGGATGTGCACCAGGGGTGTTCCACAGGGGGGATTCTGGCGCAAGTTGCGCCATCAAAATTGGGGGGGGGGGGTTTAAAACTAATTTTTTTATTTTATTGATTTAAATTATTTTTTAATTATTTTTTTAATTTAAATTATTTACTGATTTGTTTTAAATAAAAAATATTCATCAATTTATTTTTTTAATTAAAATTATTTCTTTTATTACTTTATTATTATTTATTTAATTATTGTGTGTGTGTGTGTGCTTGGAATGTCTGGAAAGAGAAAAAAAGCGATTCTATTCTGCGTATTAGGGTGGAGCGAAAAAAATGAATTTTTGATTTTCGTAAACGGGTACCTTTCATTTACTGTGAATGAGGCTAAGTAACAATTCTGTAAAATATTTCACTTTTGCGACGTTATCTTTAGTCTGCGCATTTGGCCTAAAGTTTTGAAATTTTTGATTTTTTTTAGATTTTTCAATTTTTAAAAAAAATATTGCAAATGATAAAACTAATGACGGGTGGTTATGAAATGGAAGAAAAAGGTTTGAAATATACAAAGAATTTTTTAAAACCATTTTAGATTATGATTTCAGTCTGCGCATTAGGCCCAAAGTTCATCAAATTTTCCGAAATTTCCGATATTTTCAATATTTAGCAAACATTTTTGTAATTTAATATTTCCTCTCAATAATTACTTAAAGTGCCTTCAAAACATTTTCTTAATCATTTTGTTTCTTTGAACTACTCAACTCTTTGCTTGCTTATTGAAATTACCCAGGACTCACCACGAGGAAGTGGCCGCACTTTCAGTGCTACCCGCGCTCCTCTTTTGCTTCCAAGCATAGAGTACACACATTTACATTTCTTAGACAAGTCAGGAACAAAAAAGTGTTTCTTTGCGTAGGAAGTTATTAGCATTAGTTTTGATGGATGCACTACGAAGACAGGCAAATACAAAGGTGTAATGCGGAAACTGGAAGAAACACTTGGTAAACCTCTGTAATGGGATGTTTGCCGATTACATTTAAATGAACATAATTTGCAAAAGCTAGATGGACCTACCAGTGGACCAATGTGATTTTTTGGGCCTGTTGGCGAAACTAAACAACATGTTATACTTTCAAATCAGTTTAGTATGAACCTATAAAGTTTGTCATTGATCAGATCGATGGTGACAATAAAAATGATTTAAGTACTGAGAAACAGTAACTTCATGAGATGAGCAAGGTAGTTTTGACTGGAAAAATATCCAAAAAATTATGAAACAGAAGTCCAAGCTTTCCCAAGCTAGATGGTTGACTACAGCAAACATAATCTTTAGACTATAATTTTTAAAAGAGTTTGTAACTTTCGCGGTAAAAGTGTCCTTGCTTCTTTAGGATGAAGTACAGACGTTACTTATTTAGCTATGAATTTTAGTGAGATTACAAAGAGTTACATTTACCTCTCCGGAAAGAAGCAGAAAGTTGTATTCACATCCATTCAAAACAATGTATACTTAGCACCCTAGAAATATACTGTTATCGATATCAATATATATGAAAATGGATGTATGTATGTTTGTTCCTTATACAAATCCACAGTTTTCGTCAGATTTTCATCAAACTTGGCGCAGAGGTTCCTTGATACACTAGAATTGACATAGGCGGGGTTTTGAAATTTAAAAAAAATCCAAAAAGCTAAAAATTTAAATTTTTTGTCTAAAAATGGAGATTTTCTTTCAATTTTGAATGGAAAAATAGAAATAAGCCTTTAAGGATACAAACTGATAAAATGTAACACATTTAAATAGGAGTATTTTCCAACAAAGATTACTATTAACAGTGAATTATCAATTTAAGGCTCACCTATTCCATTTTAGCATTAAAAAAGTTTTTAGATTCCCATGTGGATATAATTCATTCAAATATTTTTTAGAGCTATGTTGTATTAATAAGCCCCCAGACAACGCCGGGTAATAATCTAATTAGTTCATAAGAGATATAAAGAAACTTGTTTTAAATCGTATTATCAACGCTCAATCTAGAAAATAAACAAGCAAACAAGTTCAGAACCCAAAAATAGATAAAAATAAATTTCTATACATTAAATATACAAATAAAAAATCAGAATACATCGATATGATTTCTTATGATGTGGAAATTACAAAGCCACCTTTTACACGTAATTTAACAACACAATACTTACAAAGATTACTGGAAGCTGAGAATTTAAATATGATTTCTGAATGCGCTCTTTTTAAACTTCCATTCAGGACTCAATCAGTTGAAAGAGCTGTCAAAAAGGTCACAAGCTCTTCAAAAGTGGTATTTAATCACAGAAAAAGAAAAAGGCTAGTAAAAACGAGGATATCTGACAGAAATATTTGATCAATTTACGACACAAAGGAACAATATAACTGTTAAAGACGTTTCTAAGAAATGTAAATACGTGCTCGCATTTGTTGGAAGGAAGGGCTCACGTGTAGGAATCGAAGTGCGGTTACCTCCTCGTGGTGAGTCCTGGGTAGTTCCACATGAGCTAGCAAAGAGTTGCACGGTTCAAAGTACTAACAAAATGAATAAAACCAGGTTTAAAGACACTTCAAGTGAATATTGAGAGGAAATACTGAGTTAAAAAATGTTGAAAATATCAGAAATTTTGGGAAATTTGATGAACTTTGAGCATAATGCACGAGCTGAAATCATAATCTAAAATAGTTTTAAAAAATTCTTTGTATATTTGCAACCTTTTTCTTCCATTTCATAATCACCCGTCACTAATTTTATTATTGGCAATATATTTTTTAAAAATTTGAAAAATCTAAAAAAAATCAAAAATTTCAAAACTTTAGGCCAAATGCGCAGACTAAAGATAACGTCGCAAAAGTGAAATATTTTACAGAATTGTTACTTAGCCTCATTCACAGTAAATGAAAGGTACCCGTTTACGAAAATTAAAAATTCATTTTTTTCGCTCCACCCTACTGCGTATAATTAGTACTTCTAAAAAATTAATAATAAATGAAAAAATAATTGTTATAATTTAAAAAAAAAGACAGGTAATGTTTAAAAAATAATTAAATAATATAAAAAAAAAAACAAATAAAATAAAAAAGAGGGGTAAAATAAAAAACAAGAAGCACAAGAGGGTTGTTGAAAGTTTTGATGGGGAGTTTCCCCCATTGAGCTTGGGGGGGGGGGGAATGCACCCCTGTATACATATTCGTATTTTATCATTCGTCAAAAGTTGAGAATTTATGCCCTTTCAAAAATGTAAGCCTTTACGCGCTCCGGAGAGTGATAAATATTCGTAGCACATCATTCTTGTCGTAACAAAGGCAAATTCTGAACTATGCTCTTGCAGATGTTTTGAAGCAAAACATCTACAGACACTAACCACCAAAGGATTTGCTGTGTAGTGGCCAAAATATAAAACAGGTATTAAACAAGATTACACGATTTCCAAAAAAATATTTATATGTCATGCATTGCAATTTACATATTTCTCGAATTTGAAATGGAAATTATATGTAAATACACAGTTTGATAATGCGCTGTACAAATGTTAATGAAATGTAAAAAGTAACACATTATAATATACTTTGAGTTGTGGAGTAATGCACATGAAATGATTTAAAATTTGTAGTAAAAGTATTTAAAGAAAATATCACAGGTTTTATGATTTTTTTTTACAACAATAATGAAGCATTCAATGGTTTGTCATCAGTATGGTATAATTTCAGTCACGTATGAACTAGATCCAGTAATTTTATGGCTGGTATTAAATTGAGCCATTGCCCCACCAAGGTTTCAGTACCAAATACTTTAATTTTTCACTTACACGAAGATGATCAGTTTTTGTAAAAACCTACAAGCGTTTCACTAACTATCATGTACAAGGCTCTAGTTAAGTCGCAATTTTACAGGAATGGCTCTTAAACTGTTTGGGATCACAAATAAGTACTAGCGATTGATGGAATTGAGGACACTAAAAAGTGCTTGGGTAAAAGTATCTCATTAAACTATAATCATTTCTTCCCCATAAAAGTTAAGCTTCAAATTTTAGAAGATCTTTGGTGTGCGAAAGACAGTTTAGGCTTATTGCCCCAAGAACTATGAACAAAATTCATTATAATGAAGAACAAAATTTTGTATCAATTTTTAAATGAAAATAATACCTCTCATGAAAGTTAACTTTTGATTTACGAAAACTTCATCCTTTACTGTATGTTTTCCTCTTACATCACTTAAATAACGTGGTTAATATAAAATAGGTAAAATTGCAATTTTTACTATTTGTTTTCTAACTCCACGCGTGGCAGTCACAAACAGTCACATTTGAAAAAAAGGTGACGTTACTGACCCCCCTGTTTTGAGCATATCAGAAAAGACTTCACACATGCGCAAAATCGAGGAAGGTCACGCAATAAAATGTTGAACAGTATATATAAATCAATTTGCTAAGGCGGAAAAGAAAGAGCTCACATTCAAGAAGTTCAAAATAATTTTAAAATTTTGATGAAGTTAGCTGGAAATAAAACACTCCGATTGGTAACATCTGACACAACTTGCCCAGTAGAGTACTGATGTTTGTGGAAACAATATTTGCCTACATGTACAAAATTAACAATTTCTTTTTTGGTTTTTATAACTCAGGGCCATATTAGGGGTGGGTTTTTAGGGTTCAAAAACCCCTCCGAAAGTTTTAAAAACTATTCCAAAAAGTGCTTTTTATTATGCTGTTTTTAATGAAAATTCATTTAATTATATTTTATTATTTATTTATTACTCATTCGTAAATTTTGTTAGTAAAATGAATTTTTTACTATTAAAAATTAAGCTAACTCAGGGCTTTATCTACGGTGTTTGCAGTTACTGTGAGCTTCCTTTCTTACCAAACGATAGTTTTTTTTCCTTCAAACTTTGAGTGTCTGAACTAAACAAAAACGACAAAAATCTTTGAATTTAAGAGTGTTTTACTCTGTGTTAATGTATCTTAAAACTAAAAAAGTACGAACTTAAGAAGTATGTTTTCGAGTGCACCGATATGAATATACGCATTTATTCTTTTGAGTTGTTAAAAATATATCATATATTTAACACAGGAGTGAATTATGTAGTGTACGCAGCAGATTTTTCTCTCTTCATTAAACAAATGCGTCATTTTTTACATTTGTTCATGTTAATGCTCTTAACCCATTTATGCCCAAGTTTTTTTAAACAATTATTTCCATTTTTATCTGCTTAAAACTCTTACTTGGAACGGTTTACATACATTTTAGGCTTGAAATAGTTCGCCGTTGCCATATTTATTAAGTTATTTAACGTCCTGTTTATGGGATATTTTGCATATATGTGAGCAAAATACGATCTTACTTGACTTTACTTGTGCAAAGTAATATTACAGAAGGCATCTCTGATCAATTTTAAGCAAATCATTCTGAAATAGTTTAATTTTATGAAATTTTATTTTCTCAAGAAGGAGGACTATTTAACTTGTGAAAAACAGCATTAGTGAAATGATATACCCATTACAGGTTTTTATATGCAGTAACTAACAAGCGTCCCTCTTTTAGGCTACTGGGCATAAATGGGTTAAAGCAGGACTTCCTTTTTTAAATGACTTATTGTAATAAAATCAATAGAATAGAAATGAAATCAAATTTGATTGATCATGTAAATTTCATAAAAAATGTATTCGAGAAAACCCTTCACGAAACAAATGACTGGTTACGGCCCTGTTATAACTGGATTTATGCATAAATAAATATAAACACATCGGAAATGTTTCTGCACAGTTGACAAACACATTGACTCTTAAGGGTTTTTTCTCACATTGCAGCAGAAAATGTACCCCAGCATTTGTTGGGATTAAGAATGCAACGAAAAGGACCTATCTACACAGCCGTTTCCAAAACCGGCTGATACGTGCGGAGGAGGAGGCGCTTTTTTCTGCGCCGTCTACGCCGTCACTTTTTTTCGAACGCCGTGTTCGCCACGCTGTTATCATTGATAAAGGATTCGGCATTGGTGGACACGGATGTTCGGGTCCTCCGGCTGTTGGTGACGCTCCGCACCATCTGCCTGCGGTTGTACGTCCGCTTCAACAGGAAGAGAACCTGCGAGTAGTTGTGGAGAAAAATATGGTGGTTAGGCCATTGATTTAATGTTCACTAGATGCAGAACGAAAAACCAGTTTCATGGGCATCCGAGATGCAAGTAGTTGACGGGCAAGCATTTAGTATTCTTTAGATTCTTACCTCATTGTTCAAGTAGCAGAAGATGAGCGACACCACTCCACCCTGAAAAAAACAAATTTTAGAAAGGAGATATTTTACAAAAATTCTAATGAAACATAAATCTATTTTATTTTTACAACTAGCGGTACCCGCACGGCTTTGCCCGTGGTATAAAATTAAAAGTTCATTTGTAAAAATATTGATATAGCAGAAAAAATGCTCTATTTTAGTTGTAATTCAACTATAATTCCTTCAAAGTATGATATAAAGATCTGATATGGACCCCACACTACTTAATTTTACGTGTAAATTTCTTAGTAGATGCCTTAAGTGCTAAAATAGTGCTTGGAGTGAGCAAGATAACAATTCAAACATTTGTATCCCTAGTTTGCTACGAAACAATGTAAAAAAATGTTTTACAATGATTAATCTCCTAAATATCGTCGATTTTAACATCATTCAGTGGATTTTTCGCAAAATATCGCCAACAGCGCCAAATTGAACCTAAATAAAAAAAAAAAAAAAAGAAAAAAAAATCGCCAATTTGGCGTCAAATTCTTGGCGATCAAAAGCTTGGCGATATATCGCCAAGTGGTCGCGCCAATTCATATCACTTTTGTTAACCAATTCATATCACCTTGCATTGAAAACACTGATTTACCCGATAAATGGGTAAACACCCCCTTGGAACATTCGAATGCAACCCCAAGGGAGATGGACAAAAATAAGCCAAAAAGAGAAAATAAGAACAATTTTGTTGATAACAGAAACCAACAGAAATCTTACCAAAGTTTAAAAGAAGAAGAAAGTTTTCTTTCCTAGCTTAAAAAACAAAACAATACATTTTCCGAAATGAAACACTTTAAAAAGAACGATGCAATATCGCAATTGATACGATATTTGGTTAATCTGTGCTTTAGGTACCCTTTTCTCGCTAAATGGGCGATAGGCGCGCCAAGCATGGTAACTCTGGCTATTTTGCGTAGTTGACTTTTTGAAACGCCAAGCAGGGTCCCAAAGCATCTTCACCGGGAAAAAGACAGGGTTGCCAGAGAATTGGAACAAAAAAATACTACGCCTCGTCTAAAAAAAATATTACAAAATACTACTGTTTCCAAACGTTGCCAAAATCAATGTTGCTGAAATGCGAAATCTATGAAAATGAAAAAAAAAAAAAATCCGCCAAATCTTTTAATTAAGTCATTAGGAAATTGGAAACAGGGTTGCCAGAAAAATACTACGCTCCTTATTTGGGCCGAAAAAATACTACCGTAGAATCAAAAATACTACGTCTGGCAATGCTGGGAAAAGAACGAAACAAAAATAAGTATGAACACGTAACCATAGTAACAACATGAAAAGTTGATTTCCGTTGATAAAATAATTCATTTTATCTTTCTTTTCAAACAAATTTTGTTCGAGAGCTCAACCATTTTAGAATTGTTTGGCTTGCTTTACTGAAGGTAAGCCTTGAATTCCGGGATTCTAAAACAATTGTTACAGCTCTCCTGATGATCGTAGAAACTTCGAAAAAACTTCATTTTGTGCAGAAAATTTCAAGCTTTCGAATGACATAAGACTTGAAAATGTGTATGAAATATTTCTTCCCCATTTTATCGAATTTCCGCTAAGAATTCGAATAGAAAAAGAACGAAATGGAATTTTCGAAAAATCGCTTCGAGGTGCAAAACTACATGCTACGAACTAATTTTGTGCCGAGTGGCATGAAAATCGACCGAACGGTTTTGGCGCTACGCGCGTAACAGACAGAAGGACAGACAGTCCCACCTTCAGCTTTATTATTAGTAGAGAGTAGAGATCAACAGCTAAAAGACAAGTGCAGGATGTCCAAGACGGGGAGGGGTGTTTATTGCGCTTACTGAGCAACTGAAAATTTCTGGGTGATGTTCATAATTAAAGCCTATTCATGGTAGGGGATTGCTTTGCAGCAATGGAGGGGATGCGTGATTGCTCGCGCTTGAAAAAAAAAAAGCTAGACAAATATTGTTGTGGCCAGTGAGCGAGCTCGGATTGTCCAGCAATCCAAAGGAACTGCGTAAGCAGTTACGGGGGTTGGCGAGCGTAAGCGAGCATGGGGCGGCAGCCCCCTACTAAATAAAAATTTTAACACGCGTTCTGATTCACCCCATAGGCAGTGTGAATCGAAACACGTCGAAAAATTGTGAAAAAAATAAAAACTGTTCAATTTGTTTTGTTTTTGCTTGGAATATCAAGAGCAAAAAAAAAAAAAAAAAAAAAAAAATCAATATTTTTACCCAAAAAATCGAATTAAAAAAAAGAGAAAAGTATGATTCATGCTGAAAAACGTTCTGACTCACCTAATTTTACGGTACGTGAAGCTGATATGAATAAATAATAAACGCATTCACAACAGCTTTTTAACGCTGAGTCTTTTCGTTCTACGAAGGGGTGGCCGGGTTTCGCATATTTTTCCGGAATATCAAGTGTCGAACTTTCGTGACTCCATTGTAACAGAATCATTATTTCTAACTGTGCAAAGTAAAGATTACATTCAATGATTGTACTTACTTGTAAGCCATCAACAGAGTATGTAACAATGTTATATATCTTCTGCCAGTAGCAGTCGTTGACTCGTGGATGGTAACTGAGGAACAGGAAATGCAACCCGAACAGAGGAATGAGCACCATCGTCGCTCGTACCGCTCTCCTGAGAATACATCGGAAGATTATGAAAATTACATGCCATATACCGACAACCCGGTTATACTATCCAGAGACTGCAGCTTCGTCCTTGTTATGGACTCGTCAATCTGGATTAGACAGTAACTGAGCTGGAGGCATATGTCTAGATTCTAGACCGAATCGACGAGTCCATAAAAAGGAAGAAGGTCTCTTGATGACAGAACAGGGCTGTCGCTATGTTGCATGTAGTTCTGTTTTAGCCCTGTCGTTAGCTTACTACTTAATCCATTTATGCTCAAGTTTTTTTAATATTTTTTTTCAATTTTTATCTGCTTAAAACTCTTACTTGGAATGGTTTACATACATTTTAGGCTTAGAATAGTACGCCGTTGGCATATTTATGAAGTTATTTAACGTCCTGTTTATGGGATATTTTGCAGATATGTGAGCAAAATACGACCTTACTTGACTTTACTTTTGCAAAGTAACATTATAGAAGGCATCTGTGATCAATTTTAAGCTTATCATTTTAAAATAGTTTAATTTTATGAAACATGAGTTCGCAAAAAACCTTACTTTCTGTGGCTACCCATGCTGGATCGTTGCTTGACTGTTTTGTCTGAAAATAGCTGTCAATAAATAAACTCTGATGTCCAAATAGTAGCCACAACTGGTTTTCTCAAGAAGGACTATTTAACTGGTGAAAAACAGCTTTAGTAAAATGGTATACTCATTACAGGTTTTTGTATGCAGTAACTAACAACCGTCCCGTTTTTAGGCTACTGGGCATAAATGGGTTAATTATGCAGTATTTGTTACAGCGTTAGGGCCCTGTTCCATATCAGTAGAAAACGCGACTGAAACCGAAGGCAGAAACTGAAAATCCGGGTACTTTCCATTGGAATAACCAATAATCCGTTTTACGTTTCTGCTTTATTTTTCTGCTTTATTTTTCTGCTTTACGTCAATGTGGAGCAGGGCCCTTAGTGTTCGTTCTGGATGAACTTCTTGCCATTATTGAAGCATTTAACAGGCAAAATTAGAAACGAAGGAAATTTTCTCTGAAACTTACCTAAATTGGGTGGGTTCATCTGAATGAGACGATCTCAACTTCGTTATGATGACTTGAATGATATGAGCAAGAAAGCAAAAATTAACCTGAAATTAGGAAAAGTAAGATTAAAATTTTAAAAGCCCCCTCGATTTAAATAAAGCATACGTAATAACTTTGGGGAGGAGGGGGTAAATAAAGATCGGTGCATCCGTTAAGAAGCTACGATGCCGAAGACACATACGGATAAACAAGTTTAAATGATGCCATCCCCCTTTCTGTGGGGGGGGGGGGTAAATGAATGCCTGTGCATTTTATGAACAGAAAGATTTAACAGTATTTCAGGTTAGCCGAGGAAAGCTTTGAAAACATATATAAATTCATAACGAAACAGAAAAATGCAATTAACTTTATTCTAAAAAGGAGAAGGATTGTTATTCACCGTACGCTACTTTCATCACGGAACTTCTTCTGACTCCAAAGGATGTGCTTAAACAATGGCAATATTTTTTTGAAAATAGACACGAATTTAGTGGTGCAATTATTCTCATTAAGTAATTACTTGTCGAAGGAAATCAGTACGATTCAAAAATCACATGCAAGTGGAATAATTACAAAAATCCGTGGAATTAATGGTGTAGTTAGGAGGAAGTTTTGTGGTTTTGGTTAAACCCTCTATAATCTCTCTTTTTAAGCTATATTGCCAATTTTAGTGCAGTGATATAATATAAGTGTAAGGACATCAATTCTGGTTGTACTAGTGCATAAAATTAATTAACTTCTCTAAACGTGGTTTATCTTATACACAGCGATGAAGTTACGTTTAAATATTTCAAACCCAGAGATTTCATAGAAAAAAAACAGCTAACATGCAATACATCCAAGAAATATTGAAATTTTTATTTCTACACGAAGTACAAACTATTTTATTTTCATTGTCCAGTGAACGCCGGTTAACTAAAGCAGTGGTTATTTAATCTGCAGCTTTAATGAATTAAATTGCCATAAGCAGAACTGTATCAAACTGTATTGAATCAGTCGCTTTCTTGAATCAAAACTGATTATTATTATTACTTTGTAAGCAAAAAAAAAAAAAACATTGTACTGGTCCGCAAAATATTTTTCTCAAGTTTTTGAAAGTTTGGTAGTAGAAGGGGCTTTTTTCTCTTTTACTTTTCCGAATAAAAGGGGAAGAGAGAGGGGGGGGGGAGAGGGTGAAACCTTTCCGTTTCGATTTTTTTTTTCTATAGCTCTTGCCAATCCGTAGGTCAAAAAAGTTTGAGAAGCGCTGGTAGCATGGACAGGTTAATTTCTCTGCATTGACATAATGCTAGAGAAAAAACAACATTTACAGAATTCGGTATTTTTTTTTTTTTTTTTGCTGACAAGAGTTGCGGCAAACAATCCCAGTTTTTTTTTTTTTTTTTGCCATATTTTCAAACCTCGTAATTTAAAACTTTGTACACATGCAAGTAGGAATGAATAATCTTCTCCTCTAGAAACAAATTTGAATACGTTGTTATTAATCAAAGGGAAAAATGGAAAAATTCTTCAGCAAGTAGAGGGGCAGTAGTAACGATTATATTAGTAGCGACTCTTTGGTAAGAGTGGAAACCTTTTTCATTTGAGCAAAAAGCGATACATTATTGGTATTTTTTTGAAATTAATAGTCTTAAATACATTAATTAATATAAGTATTGTATTTTATTATATTAGTTCTTAATAGCTGCGTCTTAATTTTGGGAAAAGTTTTTACCCATTACTAAATGTCCTTTGAACACTTTGAGGCCTTTAATTTATTTTTTTTAGGAAGACGATTAACTGATGATTTTTTAATTGCTAATTTTTTTGTTCAATCATCATGTGTCAGGTGGGGAACTCTAGTTTCGCATTTTAACCCCCATTCCCTCCCAATAAAGAAGAAAATCCTGGATGATCTAATAGTTTTGTTATTTCAATTCTCATTTTAACAAATTTTTGTTGAAGTAAGAAGTTTGTTATAACAAAATCTCTTCAGATCACCACGTCATTCCAGTAATTAACTTTCAAAACAGCCTTAACGTAAAAGAAGATCAACTTGAGGAGATCTTACCACTAGCGCTAAAAGCATAGGTGAAAACATAATCCATTCGAAATGATTCGCAGGAACTGTCCAACACCTGAATCAAACGATTTGAAATTAGCTATGTGTTTCGATACATCTGTAAATATACTAGAAATAGTATGGTCTACTTACAAATCATCAGCTTTCAGCTTTCTCGTTATGGCCCAAATACCAATAGGCAAAACAGGAATGCCTGAAAATAATCATAAAACAAAAAAGTTATTCAGAATAAATGCATAAATGCTGAAAAATAATGTACACTTATACATACATCGCGGTAATTTAACCCATTAATGCCAAGCGTCCTTTTTTTAGGATGGTCCAAAAAAGGGTCTGAATTTCTCCCAAATGAACATTTCAACCAAATAATTGTGTTCAATTAGTAACTTGGTATTATTTCAATTCGTTTTTAACAGATTGCAGCACATAACCATTGTAAAGTGTGTTCTGTAGCAGTTTTAATATGATCTTTATCAAAAATCACATCGTTCAGTCTCTATCTGGGATCTATCGTAACTTTTAAAGGACGATTTTTCTTTTCTTAATAAAAAAAATATTTTTTACATAATATTTTTTAAATTATTTTTCCTGTCCATTAAACACTATTTGTAACCAGTATACAAAATATCTTTGGGGGAAAAAATGTCAGACATTAATGGGTTAATGATAGCTAGGAGAGCACTAAGTCACTTACTTGACATGGAAGGACTCTTCTATCTACAATGGAGAATCGAAAATTTGCACATCAAAAATCCGAGCCGTCAAAATTCCGAAGCTCTTTCAGCCCCAAACCATTTTTTTTAAATGTGTTGAAGTCAGTTTTTCCTTTCAGAAATTATTTCATATTTTTTTGAATGAAGTCAGTGTATTTTCCACAAGATTGATCAATTTTTCTTTGTTTTTATTACTGTATAATAGGTCTTCTGGTACTACCTAAAGTACTGTCATATTTCCTTTATGTTCAGTTAACAATGAGAAGTTACTTTTTGTTGAAAACTTCAATTACATATTTTAGCGTGATGTACTTTATTGTATGTCATGTAAATAATATTGAAAATCACTTTATGTAATCAAATGGCAGTATACTATTTTCCTAAATGGTATTTTCTTGGTTGTTTTCGAAAATTCGAATAATGTGTGAATCCGAACTACTTCTGGTTTTAATTAGTTTGGATTTTTGACTTTCTACAATACGAAATTCCTCAAGGAACATCAAAAAGCTACTCATTTTTTTACAAAGTGTAGGAATACATTTTAGGGGTCTCATTTGTTACGTAGTTTACTATGGTTACGACCAGGTCTGTCATTTGAGGGATAAAAAAAGGCACATGCTCCTCCTTGCTTTTAGAAACATTGTTTTTATAATGTTTGTGAGTTTTAAAAAGATGTTTCGAATTGTTTCCTGAAAATGACTCTAATTTTTATTAAAATAAAAAACATATTCTAAAGTGTGATCCGTATTATGCAAATAATCTTACTCACACCAGCCAATCACGTGAAACAAAATTGTGCTCTTCTGCTCCGCAAAAGCTGCTGCAATCAGCTTGTGTAGATAGAAGCCTTCACAGAACATCCACATATAAGTGCTCAACCGGAGGTATTTCGTTATTGTGTAAAATACTTTGCATCCTGCCTGAAAAGAAACGTTTAGATTTTCATTTGCTACAGCTATTAAACTCTCATCAAATGAGGCAGAGCATTTTTAATGCGCTTTTATTAGTTTCACATGTTTGTTTGTTTGTTTGTATGTTTGTATATGTAATTCTGAATAAACGATAAATACACGTTCTTTACAAATATAAAAATAATAGATTTAATACTATTATTAGGGGGGCATGGTGGCCTAGAGGTACAGTACTCTCCTCGTCAGTAAGTGGTCGCGGATTCAAGCCCCGCCTTGCCTATGGTTGTTATTTCAACCTCTCTGTGCCGTAAATTTGTCCTGTGCTTGTCAGGTGGCAAGGGGCTTCATGTATGTTAGAGCTGATGGCGTCTATATATAAAATACTATTATAATACTGAAGGTTAAAATGTGTTACTTGTTGATGTATTGTAAGTGCATGAAAACTTGGCGGATACTCAATAGTTTTGAAAATCAGAGCTAAATCAGAGTATCATTATATATCTACATACATTTTTGATTAACTCTAAAAGCTTTTTAGTTTTGAAAAACTATGTTTTAAAATTATTTCATGTAATGCTACTGTAACATTCATATAAGATTGAAAGCATACCGAACGTTGCAGCATATTAAGACTGCAGCTTCGCCTTTATTTTAAGATCATCAGTCTGAAATAGCTACATCCGAAGTGTAGGCTAATAATTTCGTGTAAGCGCTCAGTATATCTTTACACTGGTTACGAAACTTATTATGATAAGCCAGCGAGAGGCGCACAAATTTCGTTCAGCTGCTCAACCTTGTAACAGTTGCGGTAAAAATTACGCAATAAAGCTACAAATCAGCGCTGTAATTCTGGATAAGGGGCAGTAATTTGAAGTTTTATATTTATACTAGCTGCTTGGCCCGGCGTTGCACGGGCTACCTCTAAACAAAAAATTGACAAGACTTGAATATTTTATAAGACTGAGCATTATACTAATTTTTTTCCAAAAGTTATTTTATTTTAGCGTCTCCCAGTGTAATTTTTTACTGTATATTTATCATATACATATCATAGCGTGATGTAATTGAAATTGTTTTGTAAAAGATTGTTTTCTTATTAACGCGGGTGAAGCCGAGGAGCACAGCTATGCCCTTATAAAGGTTTTTGAAGTAATAACTCATATCCATTATAATGGAAAGGATTTCTCTTTTTTTGTTCAGAGGTAGCACGTGCAACGCCGGGCCATGCAACTAGTAAAGACTGAAAAGTTACGAATCTGTCGTGGCAAAGGGAAAACATTCTGGGACAAATGGATTTCAGGCCTGCGTTTTCAAAGAAAAAATGTTGCTCCACAAGAATGAAGTCAACTAAGATTTTTTTCCCGAGACCTTCGCTGATAATCGAGAGTTTGCTGTTTAAAACTCGGATACGCTTTTAGTAGTTTTCCGTTTCACTTGTTCTGAATCTTGTTCCTACATGCTTAAATCTCAGTTTCTTCTTTTTTTCCATAAAAATAATGGTTTGATTTTATTATTTTCCCATCAAGAAGTTGCTAACTTTCACAACGTCACACTGTTTCTGTTTACCTGGCTGGGATGTAGAATATATTGAACTCTCAAACGGTATATGATTAACTGTTTAAATATATTTCACGGAAAATGTATTTAGTTTTAATATAATGTACGCAGATAAAAAAAATCACAGCTAGTAACGTGTTTTCTTTATTCTATGGGTTTTTCAGCATTTATTTTACTCAATACCAAGAAATCTTGATGAATTTAATAAAAACAATTTCCCCATTTAAGAATCGAGGGCTGGCTTCCAAATCTATTTTCTTTCTTTTTTTTTAAATCTTAAAGCTCATCTCGGATGCTTCTCTGTACAAAATAAACGAATGAATAAAAAATTTAAATGTGATTTGCAGTTTTGAGCTTTTATATTGATCTTTTGAAAATTGAAATTTGGAGCTACCTCCTTTTTGCAGCAAGCCCTTCAATTCTTTGAAAAATATCTTTCATTTGGGGAATTTCGGAATCATAATTTGCAGGGTTTAAGGGCTATTTACGACCGTTCCGTTTTTCGGATCTATCACCTTCCGAAAGTCACGTGACGGTATTCCCTCTCTAATTGTCATGGCAACGGATGTCTGAAAACCAGTTTCGCAGCGAAAAATTCAGTTCGGACGGCCGGGTCCGAAACGGACGTAAAGCACTTTAGTTTCAATGTTTAAATTACAAAAATGAAATCGCGTACTGTACCTCATTCGATTCAATGCTGTTATTTGGATTAGTGAGAGAATCCATAATGTAGTAACTTTCAAAGACGATGACAAATATGGCGGTGAGAAGAAGTGAAATGAAGAGATTCTTATGCATAAAGATTCGTAGCACACGCAGTTGCCTGCAATGAAATCATCGAAAAATAATTTTAGTAAAAATATTTTTTTCCCTCCACACTGTGAAAAATGAATGTTGTTTTTACAGCATAATACAGGTAATTTTATAGTAATAAACTGTAAAAATTGCTAATTTTACAGTTATAAACTGTAAAATTGCTACTTTTGCAGTACTAAACTGTGAAATTATTAGTTTTAGAGCAATAATCTGTAAAATTGCTAATTTTACAGTTATAAACTGTAAAATTGCTACTTTTGCAGTACCAAACTGTGAAATTATTAATTTTAGAGCAATAATCTGTAAAATTGCTAATTTTACAGTTCATTGCCATGCATTTTAGTTTTAAACTGGAACCTCTGCTGCCGGTATTATACTGTTGTTTTTACAGTATAATACAGCTAAATTTTATGGCAGGGGTGGCCAACCTTTTTAGGGAGAGTGCCACTATCTGGAGAGAAAAAACTCGGCGTGCCACATTGTATTTTTCCAACAAATTGATTTTTTTTAAAGTTAAAAATAGATTTTATGCTGACTGATTATGTAATTCTTACTCAAATGAAACATTTTTTCTCGTAAATCTGAGTAATTTAAATCTAAATGATAATAAAGATAAAACAAGTCCGAACTTAAGAGTTATCGTTAAACATTTTTATAGATTCTGTCAATTGGCTTATACTTAAAATAGAAACAAATAACATCAAACATTCTATTCTAAAAATTAAAGTCTGTACTTATTGTGGTTTATGAGTCTGCATCTTTTCTACCAAGTCTTTAATTTTAGGTTTAGTTCTTGAGAACTCTAATAAATTTAACTGTTTTAAGTGCAATCAATTAATATTCAACGGTATTTCGATTTTTCTGCATTCATAACAAAAAATATTTGCTTAATTTTATGGCAATAAACTGTAATATTGCCAACTTTACAGTAAGTAACTGTAAAATTGCTAGTTGCTAGTTTTACAGTTCATTACTTTGCATTTTACAGTTTCAAATTAGAACCTCGGTTGCCAGTATTATTCTGTAAAAACAACAGTTCATTTTTTGCAGTGCACACTTAAATCTTCACACACTCCAGGGCCCCACGTACCTGCCACAACTCGTAGTTTAACCGGGACAGGGCCCCGAAGAGCGCTCTGTTATTTTTGAACCAGAACCAAGGGTCGAGCAAACCCTTGACCCAACACCCCCAGAGGTATCGTTTCACTAGGAGAACTTTGTGATCAAAACATTTTTAACGTCCCGCAGCCACCATTAATCAAGGCGGTAGATCTTTGATCGGCTGGGATCGAATCCGGGACCCCTCGGTCACGAGTCCGACGCCTTACCGATCGGACCACCACGGCCCCGCACACTTAAATCTAAGATACTTTTGAGAACTGCTTAGAGGTATATTCTTATCGAAGGATCAACGTTCTTTGATTTATAGCGTGAGTGCGTGGTTGTTCTGCGTGGGTTGACAATAGTGGGAGTTCTATGATTTACTTTTTTTAACCTCGGAGCGACAAAATGGCTAACATTTTTACAGTTCGACACTGCAAAAAATGAACAGTTGTTTTACAGTATAATACTGGCAGCAGAGGTTCCAATTTAAAACTGTAAAATGCACAGTAATAAACTAAAACAGTAATTTTACAGTTTATTACCCTTAAATTAGCAGTTCCACAGTCTAGTATTGTAAAATGCGCAATTTTATAGTTTATTACTGTAAGATTAGCAATTTTTACAGTTTATTACCATAAAACTAGCTGTAGTATGTTGTAAAAACAACATTCATTTTTTAGAGTGTACGGAGAAGATTTTTTACTGATAGATACAGTAGGGTGCATCGAAAAAACATCTTTTTGCTATCAAATTTCTAATACTGGGGAAAAATTACCTTATGATATTGTTAGTATGTGCGCAAAGTTTTTTTGATCTGAGTTGAAACTTCAGTTGCCTCTAGGGTCGTTTATTATATAAAATTCGTCAATTTTCATCATTTTTTCAAAAAGTGAGAAATAGGAATTCTTAGTTTCAATAATGCCAAAAAGTTGCTCTGTCAACTATTCTGTTTCATTTCTCAAGTTATTTTTGTAGCTCATTTTCGAATCTTCATGTTGAAAATTCACTAATTAAATAACTCATCAGATCATTTTTTTTTTTGAAAGAAAGCTGTGTTGCATTTACTGGCAATATTTACGTAAATATTTGGTGCAACATAGCTCAAAGTAAGACGTTTTACGTGCCTGTCTAGTGTAGACTTACTACTTGGAAAATTAAATGATGCCGGAGAAAATCTACGACTCATTAAATAAATTTCGTTATCTTGCATAAAATAATAACTATATAAGTTGAATTTATATTATTGAAACTCTAGTGAAAGATGATACTATAGTAGTAATAGTGATTAATTACCTGAAATAAAAGAAAATTCCTAATGCAGGAATCAAAAGAACTATCGAAATTCCAAACGTTATGACATGAGTATTCAGTAAAGTTTTGATTTCCTGGAAAAAATAGGAAGTAGGCCTAAATTTCGTGGATTTTTTTTTTTTTGAAAATAAAGACTATCTAAATACAAAAATATTTACAGAAAAAAAATAATAAAAATTTTAACCCGGCTACATAAATAGCACTGAAAGGTTAGATACAAGGTAAGTGCTATTTGATACCATCATATAATTAAGTAAAAAAAGTCATTAGATACGTTAGCTATTTTTATTTATTTAGTTGTATTGGAACCCTATGACAGTTCTACATTAATAACATTATAACTCAATTCAAATGCTGTAGTCGTGCGTTGTCAGCTATGGAAGCGAGCATTTCAGCTTGATACACAAGAATGGTAAATTAGGTTATAATGTTATTCTATCAAACTGTTTTTTTTTTGTAGTTGACAACGCACGACTACAGCATTTGAGTTGAATTATAATGTTATTAATGTAGAACTGATAGAGGGTTCCAATACAACTAAAAAAATAAGAATAGTTAACATATCAAATGAGTTATTGAAATGAAAATAAAGACTGTATCTAAATACAATAATATTTACAAAAAAGAAGTCACGTTTCAGTGATTGCAGTTAACTAAATTATAACACTAACAAATGCAAACAACTATATTTAATGACATTCGGTACAAAAGCTAATTTTCTGCAATTTTTTAATGCTTTTATACTAGCACTAACACTGAGCTAAATTTCTAGTTTTAAAAAGAATGTTGCACAGAAAACAGTTATTAAGCATTTTCATTTTTAGTTTGATTAATATTCCTTCTTTTTAGTTCATTACATTGCGAATGAAATTATTTTATCACTCCTTATATCAATGTTTGAAAGTATTTTTCGTTTTTTGGAACTTACAAAATGAAATAGAAATGTGTAGTCTTTATGCTTTTAAATGAAAACTCAACAATATGTCTGCAAAGAAAAGAAAATAGTATTAAATTTTGCTAAATTTTTAACTTGCTAAATTATTAAATTGGTTCATTTCAGTAAATGATTATCAATAAGTGTACCATTTACTTCACCGTGATAGTTTTTCGATTTTTGTTTACTTACTTATGAATATTTCTGAATATTTTTGTTTCATAGAACTCTACTGATCTGATGCAAAGTTGAAAATTAAAGCACCAATGCATTATTTAGTTTGCCATATTTACAGCCTTTTACTCATTTAGATTACTAAATCATTTATTAACCAAGTTTTTGATTAAGTCAAAAGTTGCTTAAGTGCTTATCAAAATACCACCTTACCTCACCTTGCCCACACGTTGTGTAATCACTGTATTCTCTGTCCATCTCGTTTCGGTACCAAGTGCCATTCTCCAAGCACTGTTTTGTTGCATAACCTTAGAAAGTGATTTAAGATATTAAAAAAGATCATAAAATTAAACAAATTGATTATATTGTTATGAAAAGCACACTGTAAAAAATGAATGTTGTTCTTACAGTATAATACAGCTAATTAAAAAAAATAAACTGTAAAAATTGCTAATTTTACTTTAATAAATAAACGATTCAAGTGAAAGAAATAAATCTAACAATTGGTTATCTACTTATATTAAAAACTGAGTATCTTTCTATCTTTCTTTCTAACTATCTTTCTTTCTGTGTCACGCTTCTTTCTCCTGAACGCCAATGAACTGAAAGTCGAACCAGGTACCGATAGATAGGTAATTTTTCAGACTTCATTAGTTTCAATTTATATAATTATACGATTTTAATTAGCGAAGATATCAATTAATTAGGGACGGACCGGATAGTGATTTTGCCGGATAACGGATATCCGGCATTACAATTACATTGCATGTTCGCTTATTTTTGTGTAATGCAGCTTTAAAACAATAAATCAAAGTTGTTTCTCGCATCATTTCTTTAAGAACATGTTAAATACATTCAAATTGATTTTTTAAGCCTCTAATTTTATTGTACAGGAGTAGCGCTAAATATGAAATGAAACACTAGCATGTATTGATTTCTTCATAAATTATGTATTTTTATCAAAAGAGACAAAACTTTAAAAGATAGAATTCAATGTTTCTGTATGTACTCAAAGTTTAAACTTTTAATTATTCTTAGTTCAAATTTTATAGTTTTTCTGTTTCAATATCATTTCAATAAGTTTCTACGTAGATGATACAGTTATTAAATATTTCACCAATATTATATACACGATAACTGATTTACAAAAAAACGAACGAAAAAAGAAAGAAAGAAAGAGAAAAAAACTAAGCTCAGATAAAAGTTTTTTTTTTTTTCAAACTAATACATATTTTATTAGAACTTTTTGAATTTAAACTTCATTACAAAGTAACACATTTTCTTATTTCTAATTTTGCAATAATAAAAAACAAAATTTTGCTTTGAAAACTTTTTTTAAAGAATAATGCGCATGTAATTTTTCTAACATACAAGTTAAAGAAGAAAATATTAAAACAGGACCAATGTGTTAAATAATAATAATAATAATAATAAACTTACACTCAAGTAATCAATTAAAAATTTTATATAACTCAAAAAAAAAAAAAAAAAAAAAGGTACATATTTTCTGAAGATTCAAATCAGCAGCTTAAATATATTTTTAAGCGTTATGCTAAAGTTGTTCACTTTTTAAAAAACAAATGAGTAAACTTATACTTGAATAATCAACTTGAAATTTTACTTTAGATCCAAAAAATTAAAATACACATTCTTAAAAGTAGCAAATTATCATTTTAAATACATTAAGAGTCATGCTAAACACATTCACTTTTTTAAAAACAAATTAATAAAATAATTCTTAAACAATCACCTCGAAATTCAACTTCATTTTGAAAAAATAAAGATACATTCTTAGATGCAAATGTTTAATGTTGTATTTATGGGTTATTCCAGCCAAAATGGTACAAATCATGTCTGAAATTGTGGAGTTAAGTTTATCAAATGAAGTAATTTTCGCCAACTAATCGTTGCTTTAAAAATTATTCTCTGTTTATTTGTGCATAATAAAGTGTAAATGGTTTGTATATGAGTCATTCATTAAGGGTTTTGAATAGTTTGACCACTTTGTGTAACAGAGGAGACAATTGAGGTTTAAAAAATATATTTCTAATCGTAAAGAAAAGTTAATAACAGAACAAGTATAAAATGAACTGAACATCTTAAAACTAATTCTGTCTGCAATTTCAAGAAAAAATATTTTTTGCAACATTAATGCGATTGCAACTGAGTGGACATTCCACAGTGTAAATTAACTATCATCAGCACAGAATTTTAGGCTTATCTTAGTTGCTGACTATATAATTCAATGTATCAAAGTAATCACAGCAGATACCGTAAAATGGGGTGAATCGGAACACTTTTCAGCTTTAGTTGTAACAAGAAGTTCTGTCAAGAACTAAACGAGCCTACTTTCCCGTACATCGACATCGGCATTCTCGCATCTGATCATTATTCTCTTGACTATCTGAGACTGAAAATTATGTCAAACATACCTTTTTAGCACTTAGAGCTGATTTCGAAAAGCAAAATATGCCCCTCTCATCAGATGAAATAGACACGTAAAAAGTAATTAACGAATAAATAAAGTTTTGTCGCGCCTTTTAAAGAGTGTAACTGTTACAGTTCCTCCGTAGAAAAAATCCTCCATCGTTTTCAAAAAAAAAAAAAAAATAATAATAATAATAAAATAAATAAATAAATAAATAAAAGTACAAAGAGCATCAAAACACATTCAAAGAAAGAAAAAAAAACTCGTCCGTTAATAAAATGTCTCAAATTTCACTTTTAATCCGTTGCCAGTTGTTAAATATAAATAAAGAATAAAATGTTCTCGTTTTGTTTTGTTACAAAAAAAAATCGTCTGCAAAAAAAAAAAAAAAAATAATAATAAAAAATAATAATAAATAAAATAAAACAAATGAATAAACAAACAAAAAATCGTCTGCACAGTCAGTCATTTTTTTTTTCTGAGCTTGCATTTCCGCCATGTTTGCGGAGTCGGAATCAGAGTCCTCACAGAAGATTACTCAGAAAAGTACTTAACAAACATTATTTATCAAAACAAATTTCTTACAAAGTTAGTTTGAAGGAAATCCGACTTTAAGTTCAGGATCAACATTCAACTTAAATTCCCCGCAGACGCTAATGTTAATTTTTTTTTCTGAACGGTTCAATATTAAATGAAAAATGGTTCAAATCAAAAAGAGAAATATGGGAATGTATGGGAAAGCCTCTCCGAGATCTTTCAAACAAAAAAAAGTTTATTCCATTCGGACGGTTCACTCAAAAGTTATTAGGTGGAGAAAGGTTGCTTGAACGGTTCAATGTTGAACGAAAAATTGTTCAAATCGGAAATGTACATACGGGAATGAAGTATCTTCGATGAGATATTTCGAACAAAAAAAAAGTTTGTTCAAATCGGATTGTTCACTCAAAAGTTAGCATCGCGGGACAGGTTGTTTGAACGGTTCAAAGTTGCACCAAAAATTGTTCAAATCGAAAAATCAAATATGGGAATGAGCTGTACTCGCCGAGATCTTTCGAACAAAAAAAAGTTTATTCCATTCGGACGGTTCACTCAAAAGTTATTAGGTGGAGAAAGGTTGCTTAAACGGTTCAATGTTGAACCAAAAATGTTCAAATTGAAAATTTAAATACGGTAATAAAGTATCCTTGCCGAGATGCTTCGAACAAAAAAAAGTTTGTGTAAATCGGACTGTTCATTCAAAAGTTATTAGGGGTGACAGCTTGTTTGAACGGTTCAATGTTGAACGAAAAATTGTTCAAATCGAAAATGTAGATACGGGAATGAAGTATCCTTGAAAAGATCTTTCGAACAAGAAAAAGTTTGTTCAAATCGGACTGTTCACTCAAAAGTTAGCATCGCGGGACAGGTTGTTTGAACGGTTCAAAGTTGAACCAAAAATTGTTCAAATCGAAAATGTAGATACGGGAGTGAAGTATCCTTGAAAAGATCTTTCGAACAAGAAAAAGTTTGTTCAAATCGGACTGTTCACTCAAAAGTTAGCATCGCGGGACAGGTTGTTTGAACGGTTCAAAGTTGAACCAAAAATTGTTCAAATCGAAAAATCAAATATGGGAATGAGCTGTACTCGCCGAGATCTTTCCAACAAAAAAAAGTTTGTCCAAATCGGAATGTTCATTCAAAAGTTATTAGGAGGGGGGGGGGGAGGACAGACAGACAGACAGACCGACCGACCGACCGACCGACCGACGCACAAATTCCCCATCTCAATACCCTACTTTCAAATTTTTAATTTTTCGATATTCATTTCGCCTTTTTATTTTTTTAACTTGGCGATATTTTTTGGACTTGGCGATATTTTTTTAACTTGGCGATATTTTTTATACTTGGCGATATTTTTTAGATGCATTAAGTACTTTTAATACTTTTTTCGTCTTTCTTTTATTTTTAATGGGAAAGTAGGCTAAAAAAAGTAATTAGAAGATTTTTTTTAAATTTAATTTTTTAGGTAAAAACTTCGGTCTTGCTTTGCTTTTAATATTCCAAGTAAAGACAAAACATTTCGAACAGTTATACTTTATATATACAGGAATTTAGGGGTGTTCCGAATCACCCCGCTGATAGGGGTCAATCGGAACACATGTTAAAATTTTTATTTTTTTTCAATTTCACCTGTCATATGCCTCACAAACATGAGTAATTATGATGGGGAAGAATAAGATTAGATAGTTATTGTCAAATAAAAATTTATTTTCTGTACCAGTAAACGTTTATGATTTGTCAAAATTTAAAATGATTTTGAACTTATGAAAAATTAAAATTAATTTTAAGAAATGCTTTTGAATTGAAATACAAAGTGGTAACATAAATTGTAGTCACTCGTAGTGTCCACAAATATGTACTTGTCCTTAAAACTAGCAGTTGTGGCTTGGCTTAAGTTTTTTCATAACATCCTCTGGGATGAAAGCTGCCTTTTCTTTAGTTTCTTATAGTCTCTGGGTTTTGTGGATTGTCCTGTAAGATTTTCCCACTTATTCACTATGTCTGTGTGCTGGACTTTTGCTACGTAAAGTCTGTATGACTTTGCCCCATGTATTTTAGGTAAAAAGAAGGCTCCTAGAGCAAAACTTTTTAAATCTGCAACTTTATGTCATGCTAAGATCTAATTGCTCACGAGAAGAGATAAACAGTAATAAATCCTTGTTCTTGCCTTGACTAGAAGAATTGGGATTAGAATCTTGATTTTTCAAACAGTTTCCTTTAAATAAGTTTGAATTGGAACAACAGAACCAAGTGTTCCGATACACCCCGCAAATTTTTTTCCTATGCCATTTTTCAGAATTCTTCATTTTTATGACACAATTTTAAAAAAATGTAAATTCTGATGTGGTATTCTGTTGTTCAGATACATGCATAATTGAAACATACCACCTTTAGGTTTAAAATATAGGAAGGTTTGTTCTTACATATGAAGTTTTGCAGTCTATGAAAACGTGATGTTTTCTAGCATTCCACGTGCAGCCCTCCTTATAAGCCAGTAGCGTTGCCAGATTGACAAAAGTAATTTTTTCCAACTTCCTATGATCTTACCTTTCTAAAAAAAAAAATTAATGGCGAAAAATACCCAGTAGTATATTTATGAAGAATTTCTTTGTACGGTCGGGAAGTTTTGTTCCGATTGACCCCGCTGTTCCTATACACCCCATTTTACGGTACATTACTTGTACTTCTTTAAAAAAATATCGCATTGAATGCAATTGCTTATTTTATTTCTGAAAGGCTTAGAGTTATTGATAGTTCGAGTTACAAGCAGTTCTTACCGTCTTTTCAAGAATTTGGGACCAAATGAAAACTTTGAAATAAAGGTATATTTGAGTTTATAAAGCTTCGAGTTATCGAGACGGGATTGAATGTTATTGAGGGTCATGCTAAACATGTTCTCGAGGAGTTACGGAGCGGAGTGACAAACGTGAACAGATTCTAATAGCAGAAAAATATCTTTTCTGAAAGGAAGGGATTACAAAAAGAACGAAACAAAGTGCAAGATTCAAAATTTCTTTACACACACTCAAACTCTCTTTCAAAAAAAAAAAAAAAAAAAAAAAAAAAAAAAAAAAAAAAAGCATGGCTAAGTTGCGACGATTAATGGGGACAGATGTTTACATTATCTAGAAGAACACTTTCGCCAATATTAGATAGGTTATTTATTGTATGTTATTTTCAATTATAATAAAGCAATAATAGTGGCAAAGTAAAAAATATTTAATTACAACATCATTGGGTGTTAATAGACCGCAATTTTTGTTAAAATACAAAAATTAAAAATAAGAGAATCAATAAATAAAATAATTTGAGAATTTATATTAAAAGTTACTGCGATTAATTTTTATGAACTAGCGATATGATTGTAAGTTTTTTTCAAACTTTTATCGCACATTAACCCTTGAAGGTTTGTAGCTTTTTCTTCTAAATATTTTTAAAAAGCTGAAGACAATCATACTTTATCTGGAAATTGTGAAAAATCAAATATGCAGAATGCTTCCATGTCCAGCACAAAGTCGGAGGAATAACATATAATTTTTGTTTTAGAAGCAAAAATTGGTAAAAAGGAAAGATGAAAAGTAATTACATCATCTAAAAGTATAAAGCAGTGAGTAACCGCCCCTAAGCAAGGGCTAAGGCAGAAACATGCAATATACCGCCAACTCGGCTATTTCGATCCATGGACTGCAGTTTCGAGCTCATTATGCTCTCATCAGCATGGAATAGGAAAGTAGTCGAGTTGGAGGCAAAAATCCTCTTATAAATCAAAGAGAGCCAAAAAAACTGATAGCTAATGTAAAATTAGAATACCAGGGAGCGACCGCACTTGGTACGGTACAACTCGTAAATTTTTTAGGCAGAGCTCAAGGTATAAAGCAGTGAGTAACCGCCCCTAAGCAAGGGCTAGAGAGCATAATGAGCTCGAAACTGCAGTGAATGGATCGAAATAGCCGAGTTGGCGGTGTATTGCATGTTTCTGCCTTAGCCCTTGCTTAGAGGGGGTTACTCACTGATTTATACCTTGAGCTCTGCCTAAAAAATGTACGAGTTGTACCGTACCTACCAAGTGCAGTTGCTCGCTGATATTCTAATTTCACATTGATTACCAGTTTTTTTTTGGCTCTCTTTGCTTAATAAGAGGATTTTTGCCCCCAACTCTACTACTTTCGTATTCCATGCTGATGAGAGCATAATGAGCTCGAAACTGCAGTCCATGGATTGAAATAGCCAAGTTGGCGGTGTATTATATCATCTAAAAGGTTTATCAAACAATGAAATTTTTAACTGGGATTTTTGTAAAAAAGAAAATATTTGATTAGGTCCTCACATCATGCCGGATAACCCTCCCGTCAATTCCGGATATCTCTCACATCAATACCGGATACTTTGCCGGATATCCTGCAAAAATCTTCCGGAAATCCGTATCCGGGGCGGTCAGCCGGATCGGATATCCGGAAGTACCGGATACCTAAAATATCAGCCGGATAGGCCGGATACCGGATAGTTACCGGATATTCGGTCCATCCCTACAATTAATAAGTAGTCAAATTTAAAGCGATTAAGCCTAATAAATGATTAAATATGAAATCCATTCCGTAGTTGCTATGAAACAGTAATAACAATGATAATGAGAATTTGGAATGAAGGCTTAGCTAAATCAAACACGAAACTCATAAGCGGGCCACTTGCGTAGTATTTTTATCGCTAGCTACTTGTAATATTTTGAAACATTCATTTGTTGAAAAGCCATCTACTTATACTATTAAAAACTGAGTATCTATGTCTGCTTCTTTCCCTTGAGCGAGCAGAACTTGCTGTAACTGTCCTCACCATCTTGAAGGCGCGAAGTGCCCGTGCAACATCTCAATAATTCGAATGATTTTTTGATGCAAGAAAAAAGAAAAGGAGCGAAGGCGCCTGTTAGCGAGCCGCCTTGGCGGGGAGTAGTTTCTTGAAATTTTCATCACTACTTTCAAGGCACGAACTGCCCGTGCAACGCCGGGCCACGTGTGTGGTATGTCTTGAAATCGAATGAACATTAAATTGTATCAAATAATATAACTTCAGAATGAGGTAAAAGTTAGAGAGGCGGGACGTTATGCATCAACAGGCCGGATGCCGCAGGGAGCTAATCTAGCTGCCCTGGCAGCTAGTATTATTTTAAAGGACGAAATCTTTAAACTATTGAAAAATGTCCAGAATTTAGTCCACTAGTATATTAAATAGCTTATTTAGTAGTCCATTAGTTGTCCACCAGTGAAAGAGCGTTGCTGACGCTCTGAGGAAAAGTCAAATACATGAAATTTATAATAAATGGGAGGACAGTAAGTGCTATTAGTAAATCAAAACTTCTGCAAAGTGCTTTTTATCGGAGTGCTCGGTGCATGCTTTGAGTTGAAGATTAGTTCTTATTGTCAGGCCCGTCATTGGGGGGGGGGGGGGGGCAGGGAGGGGGGTTAATTGCCCTCCTGACTTTGGGAAATCAATGTATTTGCATACAAGTGGACGTGGTTTTTGCTATTTTTTGGTATATTTTGCATTACGTATACACCCTTATCCTCCCCCCTCCGGAAAAATTCGATATGACGAGCCTGCTTATTGTGTACAATCAACGATGCTCCACGAAACAACGTGTTTCGCCAGCGATTGATTGTAACAACCTTTGCTTCTCAAAATTCTTCGAAGTGGTCTTGTCCGAGGACGAATGATAACAAGAGGGGACATTCAGGAGGACAACATTGAAATTTTATTCTGAAAAGAACCATCTTTTGGTGAAAATAGGACAAAAAGAAAAAAAAAAAAAGCTGCAGAAACCTGTGCTGTAGGTGTGGTTCTATACTCACGTGCGCAGTTCGGCTCCTCGCTATGGAAATATATGTAAGAAGGACAAGTACTTTCAGCAGTGACACCGCTTAGAGTGTCGTTCCAGCAATTCCATCCATCCCAAGTACGTGGGCAGACGTTTGGATCTGGTGAAAAACAAAATATAACCGTCAAAAAAGGCATATTTGTGAGTATTGAAAAGGAAAGGAATAGGTTTGATTGGAAAAGGAAAGGAACAGGTTTATGGACCTCATGCCTCTCCTTCCTTGCATAAATCTGTATTTTAGTTGACTAAAATAAAAATGACGTGACAGTCCTCTCCCAAAGCATGTATAAATAAGATAAGTACACTGCAAAAAAAAAAAAAAAAAGCTGTTGTTTTTACAGTATAATACTGGCAGCAGAGGCTCTAGTTTAAAACTAGATAAACTGACATTGATAAACTGTAAAACTAACAATTTGACCATAAAATTATCTGTATTATACTGTAAAAACAACATCTATTGTTTACAGTGTAATAATAGACGAGTAAAAAATTTAATCGCTCTCTCCTTGAAAAACTTCTGGATTCGGGATCCGCCCTTGTTAACGAATGTGTTGCAATCTTTTGGCAGAACATTACTGGGCATTAAATAAAAATCTAATCTGCTGTCGTTCATATTGGATCAGCATGTATTTAAGCCACGAATGTTTAATATTGTCTATCGAACATTATTTATAGACACAAAAATACTGTGTGTTATACATTTACCTTTTGCTGGTGGATCTTTCAGCATGTCTTCGCAGCACAAAACAGCTGCTTTACAACAGCTAATCCACAAATTTTTTAGCTTGGAAGTGCGAAATGTCTTGAAGATGGGACTGGAAGAATTCGTGTAAGAAGCTTCGTATATTTCGTTTGTTTTGGGATCCACCAACCATTTACCTTTCATTTGAAGTTTTGTTCTGTAAAAGCATTAAAATAAAATAAAACAAAATCTAAATCAGAAATTATCTTGATTATACATTATCTTAATTATATATTATCTTAGTTATATATAAATATTATCTAATTCATAAAAAAAGAAATATATAACACTGGGGAACAGTCATTTTGCGGCATCCTAACTAAAAGTCAACTCCTTATCAGACAAGTACGCTGAATGCTAGAAAATTATTAGATTTGTCAAATTGGCTCTAGTTTTTGAGATTATTAGCTATTAGCCAGACTATTAGCTATTTCACTGAGAAAACCAAAATAATTAAAAAAAACTATGTATTGAAAAAACATTTTTATTAAGATCCTTCACCAGAACGATATAAAAATAAAAATTTATCTGCTGTTCATAAAATAATTAAAACAGAAATTACAGAAAACTTTTTCTGTAAGCTTTTTTGCGATGGTATTGCTCAGAAAAATCTCTTATTAATGTACAACAGTAGTGGCGACAAAGTACATGTGGCGATCCCATAGTAGTTTCTAATGTGTAAAATTTTTGAGCTTATCCAGAGCTTGTTGCTTTTCCAGAGCACATCCTGAACTGTCTAGGACTTTGCAAAGAAGATATCTTTGAATCACCTCTTCTTGTCCTCAATTTCCTCCGGGTCACTGGTCTGATCGACCTTGTCTGACTTCGTCAGACATTTGGAGGATTAGTCTCAAAAATTTTGAAGCATTTTAGCAACTGATTCTGAATAGTCTGATGCTTCATGGTACCTCAAAATATGTTTAATTACTAAAATAACGCTTAGCCATTACAAATACAGTTTTTTTAAAACCAGAATATGGATTTGCGGACCATCGAAGATGCCTGCTTCTAATTTTTCTACGCTCAAGGATGGAAATTTTTGACACACATATTTAAAACGTCACCTGTCTTTTCAAGGGCTTTGATGAATTGTTTAATTAGCCCAAGCTTGATGTGAAGTGGTGGAGGAAGAATTTTCTCGGCTTATCGTTTATTCATGAATCACGCTTGCTTTTTCTACCATTCTTGTTCCATATTTTTCCACAAAGGCCAGACCTTTCTAATCCAATGTTGTTTTTGCACGACTATTCCATAGACATATGACATAGCGTTATTTAGTATACTCACCTTGTTGGCTTGATAAAAAATTCACCATCTTTAAGTGTGGGGGTTAACAAAACGTTTTCGTAAAGAACTAATATTTTTCCAGACAAAAAGCACTTTTAAACTCACAGTAAGACACGAACTGATATTTTCAAGGTCTAATACCTAATTCGTAAAATTTTATACCTATATATACGAGAAAACACAATAAAATTTAGTAAGAATAATCGAGCTAATAAATCTTTAGAAGGGGAGTTTAATTTTTTTCATTGATATCTTGTATTTAGCTTATCTCAAGAACCAGAGTCAATCCAAAAAAAGTAAATGGATACTAAGTATGTCTAATGCAAATGTTTACAAAAACCATCTACTTATATTAAAAACTGAGTATCTTTCTAACTATCTTTCTTTCTAACTATCTTTCTTTCTAACTATCTTTCTTTCTAACTATCTTTCTTTCTAACTATCTTTCTATGTCACGCTTCTTTCTCCTGAACGCCAATGAACTGAAAGTCGAACCAGGTACCGATAGATAGGTAATTTTTCAAGCTTCATTAGTTTCAATCTATATAATTATACGATTTTAATTAGCGAAGATATCAATTAATAAGTAGTCAAGTTTAAAGCGATTAAGCCTAATAAATGATTAAATATGAAATCCATTCTTGCATTGCAAAACGTGGTTGCCATGCCATGAAACAATAATAAAAATGAAAATGAGAATTTTGAATGAAGGCTTAACTAAATCAAACACGAAACTCATAAGCGGGCGACTTAGGCAGGAATTCAAGTGAAACACGGACGATCGCAACTCACCAATGCAATCGCAAATTCCAAAATTTGGATTCAAGTGAAACGAATTCACTTGAATTCGACTTACAGTAGCGGTTGCAATATGCGATCGCCTCGAAGCGACTGCAATGGTGTTTCACTTGAATTCGGCCCTTACATAGTATTTTTATCGCTAGCTACTTGTAATATTTTGAAACATTCATTTGTTGAAGAGCCATCTACTTATATTAAAAACTGAGTATCAATGTCTGCTTTTTCTCCTTTGAGCGAGCTGAACCAAGGGCGGATCCAGCTTCTGGTTAAGGAGGGGGTCATTTTCGGAAAGGGGGGGGGGGGGTCAAAGTGCAATTTTTGTGCAAAAATGGGGGGTTTGGCAGTTTTTTCGTAAAATAAGTCCCAAAAATGCAATTTTTTGCTACATTTGGTCGGTTAAGGGGGGGGGGGGGGTCATGATCCGCATGACCCCACTCTGGATCCGCGCCTGAGCTGAACTTACTGAAACTTTCCTCACCATCTTGAAGGCGCGAAGCATCTCAATAATTCGAATGATTTTTTTTATACAGGGAAAAAGTAAAGGCGTGAAGCGCCTGTTAGCGAGCCGCCTTGGCGGGGAGTAGTTTCTTGACATTTTCCTCACTACTTTCAGGGCACGAAGTGCCCGTGCAACGCCGGGCCACGTTCGTGGTACGTCTTGAAATCGAATGAACATTAAATTATATCAAATAAAACTTCAGAATGAGGTAAAAGTTAGAGAGGGGGGACGTTATGCATCAACATGCCGCAGGAAGCTAATCTAGCTGCCCTGGCAGCTAGTCTACTTATATTAAAAACTGAGTATCTAACTATCTTTCTATCTTTCTATGTCACGCTTATTTCTCCTGAACGCCAATGAACTGAAAGTCGAACCAGGTACCGATAGATAGGTAATTTTTCAGGCTTCATTAGTTTCAATCTATATGATTATACGATTTTAATTAGCGAAGATATCAATTAATAAGTATTCAAATTTAAAGCGATTAAGCCTAATAAATGATTAAACTTCCAAGACATTTTTTCTTACCGTTGCCATTTTGAATTAAAACGTTAATTAAATTATTGAACTATTTAAAATTCCAAGATATTTATTTCTTTCCGTTGCGATTTTGAATTAAAACGTTAATTAAATTGAACTTTTTAAAATGAAAAAGTGTTATTTTTTTCCATTGTCATTTTAAATACGCGTTATAACAAAGTTCTAACAATTGTTTTTATTCTAATTATTAATGACATATTTTTTCTCAGGTACCACTTTGAAAATGTGTTTTTAAAAAAATTGCAATTGCTGTTTTTAGAAGGGACTTTTTCTGGCTGCGATCCATAAGTAGTCAAATTTAAAGCAAATGTTTAATTAATAAGTAGTCAAATTTAAAGCGATTAAGCCTAATTAATGATTAAACTTCCAAGACATTTTTTCTTACCGTTGCCATTTTGAATTAAAACGTTAATTAAATTATTGAACTATTTAAAATTCCAAGATATTTATTTCTTTCCGTTGCGATTTTGAATTAAAACGTTAATTAAGTTGAACTTTTTAAAATGAAAGAGTGTTATTTTTTTCATTGTCATTTTGAATACGTGTTATAACAAAGTTCTAACAATTGTTTTTATTCTAATTATTAATGACATATTTTTTCTCATGTACCATTTTGAAAATGTGTTTTTAAATAAAATTGCAATTGCTGTTTTTAGAAGGGACTTTTTCTGGCTTCGATCCAAATATTAAAAGAACTTTTTCGTTTAGAATTTTGCAATTAATTTTACCGGAAGAAAGCGGTTTGGAAATAATTGTTTTTGGAAAGGAATTTTATTTGTAATTTAGGGAGAGTGCTAAATATGCGCTACTTGACATCGTCTTTATTTTTGAGGAAGCATGTGCAAATAATTCGATTGATTCTTTGATGCAGGAAAGCTTTTTAGCGAGCCGCTTTAGCGGGGAGTAGTTTATTAAACTTTTCCTTGGTACTTTAAAGGCGAGCCGCCTTGGCGGCGAGTAGTGAATTGAAACTTTCCTCGCTACTGTAAAGGCGAGCCGCCTTGACGGCGAGTAAACTGTTTGAACTTTCCTCATTTCTTTAAAGGCGAGTCGCCTTGGTGGCGAGTAGTTTTCTCAAACTGCCTTCACTACATTACAGCCCGTGCAACGCCGGGCTACGCAGCTAGTTAACAAAATAAGTGCCGCAGATTTTTAATTTTTTTTGTTCCGCCGTGTAATAAATAATCAATAACTGAAAAAATATTCTACTGCTAAAACGGATACTTACAAAGATTTTTTTTTCAACAAAACGAATGTTCAACTGTAGTCCCCCTCCCCTCCCTCACTCACCTAAACATAAGCACACGCGTGCACGTGCACAGAGACAGTGTCCAGTACAAAAATAGTCTTATTAAAAGCCCCGAAAGTTCAAATTTTGTATATTTTCCGGTGATGTCTACATTTTTTCCAAATTTTACAGATAAATAGAGCATTTTTAGGAGACACTTTAGAGAAATATTTACAATAAATTATTTTCATCTCGTCGCCTCAGAAATAACAGTGAGTAGGATAGCTTACTGCTATTTCTGAGATTAGATGTCTTAGTGATGCTCTGAGGCGACCATTTGTGTTGTTCAAAGTCACTGCAAAAATGAGTTATTCTTAAAAAGAGCATTTTAGATAAACAAGCGAAAATTTTTTCAACATTTGATGGTGTTCTCTTTTGTTTTGAGTTATTTTTCTCTCTTGACTTAAAGAAAAAACATTCAATTTTGATTACAAAATTTGTTTCATTTTGTACAGATTAGAATGTGTTTTCAATTTAATAATTATAAGTTTACATAAAAAGTTTTTACTTTTGATCAGGACGCTTCAGTCATTTTAATCAAATAAATAAATAGATAAAACCTAAAATTATAGCGTTAAGTTGTATTTATTTCCAGGACGTACACTCATTCACCACGTATGAGATGCATTCACCAACAAACTGTGATAGAAAGCAAGATATTAACTGAAAAAATAATTTAACTTTCGTGCATCATCTTTCTTTTCATTTACCTTTTTTTCTTTTTTCAATAATTTGCTTTTATCGTTTGCATTCTTTGTTCCATGAGTTTTGGTTTTTGAAAGTTATTATTACATATGTTTAAACCACTGTACGAATTTCGAATCAGTTTCATTTCGAATAGTTTTTACGTACTTTAATACGGTATGAAACGCAAAAATAGTTAAATTGTTTTCGATTCCATTTCTGAAAATGTATCTGAAAGTTTCGCTTTTTTTTTAATATATGCTTTAAAAAATGTATATTTGTACCGAAACATTTTTGGCTCAAGTGAAATATGCTACGAGGTTCCGATGTTTAAAGCAGTTTCAATTTAAACTAAGTTTTGCCTAATAAATAAATTTAAAAATCTGGTATGGACCCCACACTACTTCCTTTTACGTGTAAATTTCTTAGTAGTTGCCTTAAAGGTTAAAAAAAGTGCTTGGAGGGAGCAAGGTAACAATTCAAATATTTACTCCCCTAATCTGCCACGAAACAATGCAAAAAATATTTTACAATGGTTAATTTTCTAAATATTGCTGATTTTAATATCATTCAGAGAATTTTTTGCAAAATATCGCCAATAGCGCCAAGTTGAACCCAAATTTAAAAAATAATTTTTTCGCCAAATTTGTGGCCTACATGGTGATATGTCGCCAAGTTAGCGTAAAACACTTAGTGACCAAAACCTTGGCGACATATCGCCAAGTGGTCGCGCCAATTCATATCACTTGAGTCTGCATTGAAATTAACACTGATTTACCCCCAAAAAGGGGTAAAACACCCCCTTGGATACATTCGAATGTAACCACAAGGGGAGGTGCACAACTAGACCATCCTCAGAGCCTACATACCAAGCTAGAAGTTTCTACGGCATATAGTTTTTGAGTTATGCGACACACATACGCACATACATCCGCACATACGTATATACAGACGTCACGAGAAAACTTGTCGTAAATAACTCGGGGGTCTTTGAAAAGGATTTTTCGGCTGCTTATATGTTGGTAGGTACATATGTACGTGCTGACAGATCGAAAAAACTACTGAACATTCATTCGGGGGTGAGCAAAGTCAAAATTTAGACTCAAATTTGAGTGATTTTTTTTCGCAATCACAATACTTCCTTTACTACGTAAAAGGAAGTAAAAAACAGAAAAAGAGCAGAAATTAAAATACAAATAGGTTACAGGTTAGTTATGTTTATTTAATACAACGATAGTTAATACATAATGATATCCTTTAAATTGCATTCAGTTTTATCACGAACTTGAAAATTTCTATTGAGTTAATTGCTGCAGATTACAAGCACAGAACATATTATGTACTTTTTTGGCAATTCCATTTTATCTCTTAATCTTTTTTTCTTGAAAAGAAAGATTTATGAACTGCTGTATATAAAATAAATTTATTATCGCTATTAAAAATACTTTTCTCATCAAATGTGCTGAGTCAAGTTTTGCGGTCTCTTAGCTTCAAGCTGATTGTTCGCAAATTTTACTGAAGGTGAGTACACGAAATCTTTGTTTGAATTGTTTGCGTTTCTCCCTCTCCCTTAAAATGCGAGTTAACGCTTCTTCGCATAGCTAAAAATTAATTCAGATTATACATTTGAATAGTTGAAAATCTTTTGAAAAATTACAATTGAAGGGGCAAGTGGATACAGGTGATATGTGACATTTGAATTTCGCCGATTTGCGCAAATTTAAATTAGTGTGTTTAATTGTGTAAAGAAATTGATGACAAACATAGAGAGAAAGGGAGAGAAAAATGTTTTTAATCCATCCTGAAAATTAGTCAATTTTGACTCACAGACTGTTAAAGTTTTACCATTTTTTTTAAACTTGATTCCTTAGTTTTAGTTTATTGTTCTTCTATTTTGTGCTCCGTTTAAATATCTTGTTTGTGTACGTATTTGATCCCTTACACTAGTTCCGCATAGCGTTAGGATAATGTCAAAAACGCTGCTGCATTGGCAATAAAAAAAAAAAAAGTTAGAATATTACTTTCATTTCTCAAGTATTTTTTATTTGCTGAAAAAAAAGGGGGAGAGATTAAACTGAATGAAAATGCAATTTTTCAAATGTATAAATGTTTAAATATTTTGCGTTTATTTTTTGAATGATTAGCTCAGATAATGCACGAACAAACACTAGTGAACGCAAATTGTTGATAATAGCTTACCACTGCATTTTTGTCATACACTGGCGGAAAAAAAAATCCCAACACCAAGAAAGACTTGTGTTAGATAAACGAAATTTGGTAGGCGTGTTTATACAACTGAAAGATGACATCGATTGAAATTTCGTGTTCCGCGCATAAGTGTGGCGCAGCTGGCGTCACTCAGAACATGCAAATAAGGCTTGTTTTAAAAGCGTGTTGTGAAGCTCGTGTGTATTATTTTCCCGTGAAATTTGACGAATTGCGTTCATGTTAGCCAGGAATACCTTTAAGAAGACGAAGAAGCAATTATCAACAGCTCACCGAGTTTGAACGAGGTCGTACAGTTTGGCTACGAAAAGGTGGATTTTCATTTCGCGATATTGCAGAAAGACTTGGGTGGGAATGTTTCCACCATGCATGATTATTGGAAGCTATGGGCAAGGGATGGTACTACCTTAAGAAGATCGAGTTCCGAGCTGCCACGTGGCACGACTGAGAAGGAAGATCGCCGAATCTTGCGTACGGCTGTGGTGCATCGTACTGCATCTGCGGCTGACATTCGAGCTGTAGTTGATACCGTCGTGACCCAAGGAACGGTAAGAAACTGTTTACTTCAAGGACAGCTCCGAGCCAGGCAGCCTGTAGCCGGTATTCCATTGACTGCAAGCCATTGCCTTTCTGACGGCAGTGGTGCCACGACATAGCTCACTGGAGGTCGGAGTGGAGATCTGTTGTAATTTTTGATGAAAACAGATTCTGAATTAGTGCCAGTGGTGGCTGTATATTGGTCAGAAGGAGGCCAGGGAACCGCCTGCATCCAAACGGTCTACGGCCTAGAAACACGGGACTCACACCTGGAGTTATGGTCTCTGGAGCAATTTCCTACGACAGCAGGGGCATTCTTGTGGTTATCCCAAACTCACTGACTGAAAATTTGTCATTAGTCTGTTAATTTAACCAGTAGTACAGCCCTTCATGAGTAGCATTCAAGGGGGCGTTTTCCAAGCGGACAACGCTCGCCCTCACATCGCTGCTGTAACGCAATATGCTCTACAGAGTGCTGACATGTTACCATGACCTGCAAATTCACCAGGTCTGTCTCCAATTGATAACGTATGGGATATCATGGGATGGCACCTCGAGCATCATCCACAGTCAGCAATGACGGTCCTAGTATTGACACAGCAAGTGCAACAAGCATGGAGCTCCATACCACAAAGTGACATTCGGCACCTGTATGACATAATGCATGCACGCTTGCAGGCTTGCCTTCAAAATTCTGGAGGTTACACCCTCTATTAAATTAACATAATTTCACCTTTGCACAGCATTTTCTTGAGCTTAAATTAGCCAGTGATCTTGTGCATTTAATCAATTAAACATGTTAACTAGACAATTGCATTACCCAAATTTCATTACTCTACGGCAATTTTTTCTTGGTGTTGGGATTTTTTTTTCCGCCAGTGTATTTTTGTAGAGTGGAATTCAGATAATCCGAAATAATTTGTTGTAGATCCTTTTCAGATTAAAGAACTTTTGGGATAAAGCAAATTCCTTTTGGTTACAAACTTGTAATTCATAGGCACGTATGATTAGATGAACTTTATTGAGAGTGATTACACTAATCCGCGGTACAAATCCAAGCTTCATTAAAGTGGGTGTTGTTATTTTTAAGCAATAACCCGCCTATCACGAGAGAAAATCTGATCTTTCTGTCACATTAATCAGGAAGAAAATCATCGCAAACGATAAAGAAGCTTCCTAATACATCACTGAGAGTGATAAATCTACGGATAATTGGGGCAAAGAACGAAAGAACTCCTGCTCTGCTCGATTTATGTTTCTTCGATGAAAATGTGAAAAAAATGCAGAGATCTTTTAAGCTTTATAAATTAAAGGTATTAATGCTATAAAATTGTCTAAAAGCAGTTGAACAAGCTCTAAGATTGACCCTGAAGATTAACGCGGATAGGCTTAGTAGAATGTTTGTTTTTTTTTTACAATTTCTGGGAAAAAACGTATTTTTTAACCCGTTGGCGCCCAAATTATTTTAAAATGAAAGATTTTGAAAAATCTGTTTAAATTACATTTTATACGTCAAAAATAGAGAAAAGATAAAGATTTTTTGACTTGCAGTATTTTGTAGTTAAAATAATAGATGATCTATAAATAGTTTCTAGTAGCAAAAAAGTGCGTAACTTTTCTCTTATCTTATCTTTGAAGATAAGAACTTTGCAAACAAAGAAGTTTTTACAAAATTAAAACCTGCTAAAGAAAAGTATAATATACTTTTGAAAAAAAAAAAAAAAAAAAGTCTGTTGTACCCAGAATTGAAAACTGCACTATGAATCTGCAACATAGCAAACTTTGTACGTTGCTTGCTGGACTGACCGAGGAAAGAAAGGTCCAAAATTTTTTTAGGGGCGTAGCCACGTGTAAGAAAACCAGCCAATAAAAGTAAGAAATGGTAAAAAGGTATTGCTTTCAGTGAGGGGTCTGAAAAGAGGGGATCTATAAATAGATCACTGGGCATAATGGGTTAAAAGGAATGGATTATGTATGTGATCTTGTAGGCGATCACTGATTCATCCACTCTTCAGAAACAATTACACTGCAAAAAATGAACCGTTGTTTTTACAGTATAACACTGGCAGCCGAGATTCCAATTTAAAACCGTAAAATGCACAGTAATAAACTGTAAGACTAGCAGTTTTAGTTTAATACTGCAAAGTTAGAAACTGTACAGTTTATCGCCGTAAAATTTAGCAACATTATACTGCAAAAACAACAGTATACTACTGGCAGCTGAGGTTCCAGTTTAAAACCGTAAAATGCGCGGTAATAAACTGTAAAATTAGCAATTTTACAGTTTAGCACTGTAAAATTAGAAATGTTTACAGTTTATTACTATAAAATTAACTTGATTATACTGTAAAAATGACCTTAATTTTTTAGTGTATATGTCAGCTTTAGCCAAGAAATCTGAAGCTCCTTATATTCATATTTTTTGCACAAAACTATTTTATGAAGCAATGATGAGCACCCCCCCCCCCCCCAAGTCACTGCGACCTCCCAAAGACGTATTTCGGGAAAAAAATGACAGTTTGGCAAAATTGGAGACATTGTTGCAAAATCGCCCTTTCTGAAGCATTTTTTTTAATAATGATGTTTCATTTTTCTTCTCAATAGAAATGCGTATCTACAACAGAATAACAGAACAGCAAAAGGACTCTCGCTGTTATTTCTAGAGGCGACGGCATATGAAAAAAATCGTATTTTAACATTTGGTTAAATTCGGAGTTTCATTCGGCAAACTAAAAAATTCCCCTTTCCCAAAAATTTGAGTTCAAGGTGCTTTTGGGCGCAAGTTCTTGTCTTTCAAGTTTGAGCAATACTGGATTGAAACGTTCAAGAGCATTGACATTTTTAATAATCACTTCGTTTATAATGTTAATGCCACAGAGATTACAAAGATAAGCTAAAGAATAAAGTGACACAACAAGCAAAAAAAAGAGTACTGAATCAGGCCCGTCATTTAGGGGTGGGGGCAGGGGGGTCAAATGCCCCCCTGGCTTTGAGAAGTCAATGTATTTACATATAAAGGGGCCTGGTTTCAGCTGTTTTCCCATGAAATTGCATTGTGTTTGCACCCTTTGCCCCCCCCCCCTGGAAAAACTTGAAATGACGTCCCTGTACTGAATATAAACTACCTCAGCACTACTGGTACTCGGTGGAAGAGTTAAGAACATTAAACATGTAGAAAATGGGGATTGCAGTAAACACAATCGGCTAATCAGGACTTCTTCAATGCGCTCCTTCACCAGAAGTTTGGCACGAGTTTTGATTTCAAATATTAATGTATGAAAAAGAAAAAAAAAATACCGCTTTTGTCAAATCTTGATAAAGCAACCGTCGCTTCTTTTGTTTTCAGCCGACTTTGAAGTGGACTCGTCCAAAGAAGAACACCAACAGTGCCGAGGTAGACTATACAAGCAGTATTATTTTTTTGGTCATTAACTATGAAATTTTAGAGCACACTGGAAACAGTTGCTCCATTAGAAAGCCACTGCATCTCATCAACATCAATTAACACATCCAAATTGTTCTTAACAGGGGAAGTATTGCCTTTTAAACAAATAAGAAACATTGCAATTCATTTAGATGTTGACGTAACCGATACATATCAAGCCAACAAAGAAACTTTTGTTTGCCTCTTTGTTCCGAATTGCTCCTTATACAATGCCTGCGATTCTTTGGGCTTTTGTTATGGTCTGCGAGTCTTTTCTGTAAAACATTTTTTTTGTGTAGTTAAGGTTTTAATTATGGCAAATTTATCTGTAGCGTGCTACTTACTGTCCAACCTCGAAAGGCGTGCCTAGCACTGTTGGACGGTTCTATTTCAAAACGGGGTGACAGCTTGATTAAGAAAATGCACCATGGTAGCATTTCTGCTTAGTCCGATATTATTTTATTTTTCCAGAATTGACATGGAAAGGGAAAAAAAAAAAAAAAAAAACATCAACGGAAACCAACACGTCAAATAAGGAGCCCAACGAAAAACAAAAATCAAAGCGAAATCTCCTCATTTTCCTCATCTCTCTTATCACCATCACTCCTATTTTGACAAAATCAGTAGAGACTTGAGGCATGCGCAAAAGCGTCCGAGATCGCCGGAAAAAATATCAAACTTTTGTCTGAATTTTTCCTAGACACTATCGTGTCCTCATCTGTGTTTTAAATGATTTTATTTGAGTGCATTTGTACTCTATTTTGTTATTTATTCCATTTTCACAAATTTTATTACGTTTGAAACAAACGCATTGTGCATTTAATTTGGCCTCTGGTTTAGGTATATAATTTATTAATTTTATTTTAATATGTTTGAATTTTTTTGCTCGTTTCCCTTTGTAGTAAATTTGATGATTGGGTACCCTACTAAAAATGACCCGTAGAGATCAATAAAAAAAATTGTACGGGGAAATGGCCAACGGATATCAATAGAGTTAAATCAGTAGAGGTCTACTGAATATCAGTTGAACAAGATGCTATGGATCTCTATTGATATCCATAGATTCTACGGTTTTGTTCTGCTGATATCACTAGACCTCTACTGATTTCGCTCTATTGATATCCGCTGGCCATTTCCCCGTACAAATTTTTATTCTATGATGCTATGGATCTTTAATGATATCCATAGATCCTACGGTTTTGTTCTATTGATATCACTAAAAGATGCTATGGATCTTGTTTTGATCTTTACTGATATCAATAGGTCTCTACTGATTTAACAGTATTGATTTCCGTAATCCATTTCCCCATACAATTTTTTTATTGATCTCTATGGGTCATTTTTACTAGGGATAGAACTACTTGAACAAAGTGGTGTGTCATTGCACAAGTGGTGTGCAAAATATCCAGCACAACAAAACTGATATATACTGAAGCAAATGCACCCACAGCTCGATCATAGCATCCTAAGACTGCAGTTTCGTCCTTATTATGGACTTCTCTGTTAGGAATAGCCAATGATCGAGCCGGAGGCAAAAATCCTCTTAATGTAGCTAAGATAGCCGACAAACTGGTAGATAAAGTGAATTTATCTGTTTATAATAGAATTAATTAGCCACAGCATAAATATTTTGTACATATCAGGGCATAATATTATATTGAAGTCTCAAATTTTAATGAATATGCATCGAGACTTATCGTGCATCACATTGAGATGTATGGAAAAGACCCTCAAAATGATGATTCTTAGATTAAAGACAAACTTATTTATGGAACTTCAAATGCTCCATTTTTAACAATGTGCACAATGTACAATTTACACATGAAGAGGCCAATTTTTTTGTATCCAGTTTAAAGAATAAATATGTGTTTTTCTTTAATTATCTTTTTCAAATAATATCTTTGAAATGAATGGTTGAACCATATGTCTCTGATGATTTGAAAGAGAACTATTGATTTTTTTCAAACATAAAGGAAAAAAAGTGAATGGAACAATCTATGAATCTGTAATATCAGATTTTAAAATTTCAGAAATTTTATCAGTTAAAGTTTCAGTCGAAATTTATTATTTTAAAATTATAGTTATTTTTATTTACAAAGTTTAAAATCATCTGCTTTTTTAAATTATTATTATTAATAACTTGCCCAGCTCACTAATTTTACCGAGACTTACTACTTAAGTTTAAACTTAATGATTTCATTTCTACAGATATCAATTGGAATTAGTATAACCTATTAGATTTCTATTGATGTCAATTAAAGCTTTAAGTGATATCCATTGGGATCAGTACCCTACTGACCAGATTTCTATTGATATCTATAAAGCTTCTATTGATATCCACTGGGATGCTTTCCTACTGACCAAATTTATATTGATGTCTATAGGGCTTCTATGAATATCCATTGAGGATATGATCAATAGGCTACAGGTATCACTAGCTTCTATCAATACCAATAGAGACATCTATAGAAATCAATTCATATCAATAGAACTCTACCGATATCAATAGATTTTTCTATTGATCTCTATTTGTCATTTTTAGTAGGGTACAGATGTGAAATATTAAGTCTGTTTTGCATGCCATAGACTTTATAAAGTTGTTTAAAAATAAATTAGATCGTCTTTAAGAGACATGCAACTTTTTTTTTTTTTTTTTCAAAACATGGCGTTTACTGTTTGCGTGTAGAATCTATAAATCAGGGGAGAGAATTTCCTTTCCCATGTAAATAAAAATTTTCTAAAACTGTAAGGGGAGATAATTTTCTTTCCTATTCACATTTCTTTTAATTCAAATTAATGGATATTGTCCTTAAAATTTGAGGAATTTCTTTGCATATTCCATCGTTACAACAAGTAAATATTCATTAGAAAGTACATAGATGTACGTTTAGAAGTCTGTAAATTTTAAAATGAAGACTTCAAGTTTAGAGAGAAAATGGACAGTCATGTGTCAGCTTATCAAAATATAAGAAAAGTTTATGTCGTAACTCTCAATAATGCTATTCCTATGCTAATTCTAATGCTATTCCTATGCTCTAGCTATTCCTAAGAAACTAAATTTAATCCAAATATAGTGTAAATTTAATATTAACATAACGTAATAAATAAACACAAATGTAAAAATCAGCAAAATAAAGGCACAAACAGCAATAAAACATCAGATACGGTGTTTTGAAGTGCTAGAAATCTAAAAATCCTATAGCTTTTCAGATTCCATTTCTAACACTCCGTAGTTAAACTTCTCACACTGATAAAGGCGTTTCTTGTTAATTACGAAACACGCGTATTTAGACTTTTATTTTTATTTGAGTATTTATTACATTACTTCCTAAGTTACTTTTGCTGTGTGAAGGTAAATTTTTTTATTCTTATCTTAGCACACCCACCCCTCGTGTTCTTGTGTCAAGTTTCCAAATGTCAAAGCAATGACACAATTAGCAATCTTAAAAGGCTTAAAAGCTTAATTTACTGCTAGAATACATTCAAATGTTTGACAGTTAATTAAATACGTCACCACTGTTTCTTATGGTATTTATTACTTTCTTTTAAGGTCCGAAATTTATAGTGACAACTAGTTAAATTAATGAAAATGTTTAAACTAACGCCAAAGACTTTAAGGATTCTGAAGACATGTAACTTGTATCTGGGATTTGCTGTTTTCGTAAGTACCTTTCATTGTAAATATATTCTGGCATCACGCTTTTATTCTCAATGCTTAGTAATGCATTTAGTCTTACGACATGTCAAACTCCTCAGAATTCTTGGTTTTAAGCCATATTTCCAAACCTAGTATGATATTTTAAGTACATGAAAGTACTATTGTGCCCCATTCTATTCGAATGTAAATTCTGGCTGCGTTAGTGCATTGTCCACTATCTAAGGAAGCAACATACCAAGGGCAGTGTACTTTTCGGTTACTTTAAAATAGGCGTATCAAGTTTAGAAATTTTGCGTCGTCTCCATGGAAACCGTGCGAAAGAAAACAGCTCCACTCTTTTTTTACGTACTGCTGTTGAGGCATTTCATTTATTTTATGTTTGTCGAATTAGTTTACTCTTTTATTTATATCCTCATGTCTCAGTTATTTCTCAACGTTTTCTAACAAATCTAGTCATATATTAATACAGCAAAAATTTCTAAGAAAATGTTGTGTTTCATTAAAGTTGATTTTTCAATAGAATAATAGTTTACGCACAAAGCGATTTTAAGCGTTTGCATTAACCTATTGTTGCAAAAGCTAAGTGGAGAAAAAGTCCATAGCGCCGTAACTATGACAACCGTCAGGGGAAAAGTGCGGAGAGTGGGAAATTAATTTTACTTTGTGCAGCCAGCTCTCGTTACACAGGGTTTTTATGTGTAACCTAACAGCGTACAATTGCGCTTGAATGTGATGTGCCGATGTACAACAGTACTTTATCAGTGAGACAATTTATTTGTAAACGACTAAGTAGTGAACAGTATCCTAATTTATTGCTAATTTACGAAATTTTGATAATGCTATAAAAAAGGGAGATGATAATAAGCAATGCAAAGTTCCTTTATTTGAAGTATGTGTTTGGGAATTATTTTGACTGTTAATACGTTACATTTTGTGTTTTCAGTTTATAACACATTGCATTATCTTTTTTTCAGGGAATGTGTTATGCCATACCAGGGCCAACTTTGCTTGATCTGCAACATATGGTTAACACAGACTCAGAACACATAGCCTTTGTTTATACGGGCAGGTCGATTGGTTGCTTAGTTGGTTCCATTTCTGGTAAGTAAGCCCTCATGTGTCTCAGAAAGATGCCCTTTATAGTAACTTCTTTAAGATACCCCTCCATCCTTCTGTACTCAAGGTATAAATTTTCTGCGAATATTTGACATTATTTGTTGTAGCATTTCTAAAATAGTCCATTGAGTTTCTTCCTGAATTCGACACACAATTTAAGAGTTGAAACACCGAAGTAAAAGAGAAATCCAATGAAATATTGTTGAGTATTCTACAACATTTAATCGACGATACTATCAAACTCGCCGAGTGTGTAGAGGCATGGTATTGTGAACGTCTTAAGGACGTTATTTTTGGAGAACAAGAGTTTTAGAGTTCGAAACTAAATGCTTTTATGTATTCTTCGTCCTTTTGTGTGCTGTAATTAAATTAAGCTAAAATCATTTACTTTTAAAGGAGCTTTTGAAATTGTTGAACTCTGTATCTAATCTACTTGTGTGTATTGAGTAAAATATACGCGCATTGCTTTTGATCTCTTGATTTATCTGAAATTTAAAACAATCGTAAATAACTGCTTTTGAGCTGTGTAGGGTCATTTCGATACCGCCTACTTTGCCTCTGAAATTTTTTTAAGTGTAGCAAGTCGTCGTTATCGATCTACACTGCAAAAAAGGAACTGTTGTTTTTACAGTATAATACTGGCAGCCGAGGTTCCAATTTAAAACTGTAAAACGCATAGTGTAATAAACTGTAAAACTAGCAATTTTAGTTTCTTACAGTAAAGTTAGAAATTTTAGTTTATTGAAGTAAAATTTAGATGCATTATACTGTAAAAACAACAGTATAATACTGGTAACTGAGGATCCAGTTTAAAACTGTAAAATGCACGGTAATAAAGTGTAAAATTCGCAATTCTGCAGTTTATTACTGTAAAATTAGCAATTTACAGTTTAGTACTGTAAAAGTAGAAATTTTACGTTTTATTACAGTAAAATTAGCAATTTTTAAAGTTTATTACCATAAAACTAGCTGTATTAGCTCTATAAAAACAACATACATTTTCTTACAGTGTAGAGATAATACCGTATGTATCGTAAAGTATCGATACCGTAAGAAAAATATAAGGCCTCGAGTACAAACTACACTGTATCCTGTAGGAGACAGTGTAATTTGTTTGCTAGTACAGGAGGGGGGAGGCAGTATAATTTTTTTATCGCAAGTCTTAAAATTAAAAACAACAACTACGAATACCCTACGTGAAAAAAAGTACACATTTCCACCTTCGTTTCCAATAAATTGCCTCCTATACGCCAAGCTCTGCAGATAGACACACCTTTACAATGCCGATTGCAGACGAGGAACTTTTGTTTTTATGCAATATTGCAGGACTGGTAATGAACGTGTGAACATTGAAAAGCACAAATTCATCAAAATAAAAATTGAAATAAATGAACAAACAAACAAAAAGCTTGAAGTTAGAAAGAGGGGAGAGCAATTTTTTAGAAAGTTATTTATTTTTCAAGAAATGAAATGTTAAATTCCGATTTTGCAACAGTATATCGCTGCTTGAAATAAACAACGGCATATCTGCAAAAATCGATTTTTTTTATTACATCAAAAAATTCTGTTTTTTTTTTTATTCTTTCTTGTGGTATAATCGGCATATCTCTAGTTTCAAAATATCACGCAGCAATCGTTAATATCGTTGTGCATAGTTATTATTTTGGCGCCCTTTTCCCAGTAAACAACGACACAGCCGCCATTGTGTCAGTTCTGAATAAGTGCTTGGAGTGTCTATCATCTATGTCTATGTAAGTTGATTCGACATAAGTACCCTTAATACCATTTTACTTCAAAATGCCGTTTTACTGCAAAAACTTTGAAACGCTCTCCTGAAAAGTCGTGCTTTGCAGATATGCCGTTGTTCATTTCAAGCAGCGATATATGCTCTTGTTTCCAACGCTTAAGCCTAAGGTTTCATAAAACGTTATTTTTTTAGGAGGAATGGTATTCGACTTGGTGAAACGGAAACAAATAATCTTGATCCTCTGCACTTTAGTGGAAAGCGCAACACTTCTGATCATTCCATGGACTCGAAGTTTTGAAGTCCTAACTCCCATTATGCTATTGAAGGGAGCTTCTATGGGCGGTTTTGACACTTGTAAGTAAAACTTTTTTAAAAAATATAGTCCAGCATTTCCAGCGCAAGAATTCCGAACTAAATAATCTGTAAAGCCAAAACATTATACCAATGGTTCGGAAACTATAATGGAATTAGGAAAAAGGCGCCACGATAAAAAATAGTGTAGGTCGAGGGCGTGTAGGGTCATTTCGATACCGCCGAGGGCGTGTGCCGGTATGGTACTAAAATGTTGAATTTTAGTTCGTGACTTGTAATAAAACTATCAATTTTGAGAAATTTTTGCGAATGTTAGTTTC